>JAPZDY010000004.1:1442899-1457588 GCA_029783645.1 Ctenochaetus hawaiiensis | reverse complement strand
TTTAATTATTTACAAAGAATGCTTTGCAAAAGACTCATCAAGTTACTAAAACACTGTAAGTACAGTGTAGTATTTATCATTTGTTGCTTCCTGCTCATTTGTTTTTAATCTGCTTTCACTTGAACTGACCAACATCACAACAAAAGGGATGTTTAGTCGCATAAAACAACAGTCGTTTGCTCCAGTACTCTTGACCTGGTTGGCCTGTAGTTGACTGAGTGGCTCTGTACAAATCCTGTGCTAAAAAATTCCTAACTATGAAAAACAAATTTCTTATTCAAAACATTTTGTGAACTAGAGGAGTATTTCAAATGCAACTTTTTTCTTACATTTATATGGGGTCTATTGTACACAACACTCAAACTTGAATAATATTTCAGAGTGTTGTTGCTGTATTATCACTACTATCTTCTTTACAATTGATCGTAAAGTCATTATAGTCTTTAGTTTGAGCATGTTGAATCTGTGGGTGAGAGTACTGACTGAGTGAGTACATGTGGACTTGTCCTTTAGAGCTCGACATGAAGGCTGAGTTGTTTATTTTCATTTGAAGGCGCTGTAGCTCAGCCAAGTGGGTCCAGGCTCAGCAGTCTCCACTGGTGACCTGAATCACTGATACACACAAAAACAACCCTGAGTTTTATTATTCAAGGAGTTCTTTTAATCTGCTTTTAGTATATTCCAACAGCTTTGGCTTCTGTCTGTATCTCCTGTTTGCTCTCCAGCGGTTGAAGAGTTTACAATAAGACTTTAGCCCAGATAACAGAGTATATTAAAGGGAATAAGCCATTTGATTGTGAACATTATGAACCTTATAGCACATATCTGCTTTATTAGTAGTAGAATCGAATAGTAGAATCCTGTGAATTCCCTGATATCCCTGAATGTTTCATGTGTTCTGTGAAGCTCTTACTGAACTACCAGCGGTGGCGGAGAGAGAGTCCTGAGATCAGCACCTGTCTGTCGCCCTCCTCCGTGCTCGGCCTTCTTAACACGACGTACCATGCCGTCCTCCCACAGCGGGACCACGCTGGCAGCAGGGTGCTTATTTACAGGATAGGTCAGTATATGTAGGTGTGTGTGAGTATGTGTGAGTTTGTGTAGAATTATGGGTTTCACAGTAAGTCAGTCAGTCAACTTGTTGTAGTTTAATTGTTGTGGACTGAATGTTCATCTGTGGTTTTAGCCCAGTGCAGTAATGAAGCGGAGACAGTGAACCTACAGCAGATATGCTGCTTGGAGTACTGTGGGTAATGTTTGTTCATATGTTGTTCTTGTCATGCATGACTCTGACATGGGTTAACACTGCAATGGCTGTCTATGTGACTTTTGACAGGAATTTATCATTGTTAATGGGTCAAAAATATAATATATATCCTGTAATTAATCAACAAGTTAACTACCTTTTGGGAGTAGTTTATGACCACTTAAATGCAGTGGCCTATAGGCTAAGGTAATGTGTGTGTGTGTGTGTGTGTGTGTTTTTGTGTGTGCTACAATCCACAATCTCTGGTCTTATCAGCTTCAGAAAAGCAGGTGACATTTTCAGTAAATAAGAAGAAAATAAAGCTGATAAGGCAAACTGACTAACACTTAACGTTAGCAACCAGCTGATGCAGTAATGACAATCAGCATTTTAAGAGGCAGGTGGATTCTCTCAGGAGTTGGTGGAGACTTAACCTGACCTAAAAAAGAGGAAATATAAAGCTTGGATTAATTGGATTAGCATATCTATGGCATGAATACTTTTGAAGGTATTCATTTGTTTGTTTATAGCATGTTTAGCTGCCCCCAAGTAGCAAAAAACATTTATGGCAGTTTTAAGGCCTAAACGTGAGTTTGTAGTTGAGACATGGGATCAGCCAGAGTCAAACTGCAGATATCCATATATATCATGACAGGTTGCTTTTTGGCTCAACAACAGTTTTTCCCTGTTGATGAATGTTGAATAGAAGCTTAAGTTTAAAGCCTAAAAGAACTAAAGGTCCATTAAATGCCAAAATGTCCTTCAATGCAACCTAAAGATGGTTTGTGGTCCATGAAAGTACAGTAACATGTGTCTGACTGTGTGTCTGCAGGGCAGTGGAACCCAAAAGACTGGTCCGTCTTCCAGGTGTTCAGGGTCAGCCTGATGACATCAGAGATGATCTCCACTGAGACAGAAACCCAGAGACGGGGTCTGAAGGTCATATTCGACCTGCAGGGGTTTAGTTTAAGCCACGCTCTGCAGATTAACCCTTCCCTCGCCAGAAAGATATCCTCGGTGCTTTCGGTAGGCTGATGTTCATACCTCTGATCTTGTTGGATTTAAAAAAAAACAAACAAACAGTGGTGCTATGTTTTACATGGGTTTTCATCCAAGATGGCATTTTTATTGCTATGCAGGTGTTAACCAAAACAACAGGCTCTAGCTATAAAAGGAGAAGCTGAGGTCTCAGCTAACCACATTAAGACATCATGGTGTGCAGAAAATGTGAATGTAATCACAGTAACTTTCCAGTCACATATCAGGAACATGGCGAAACAATACGCGTCATTAAAACCAGACTCTGTCATCATTTAGACGGATGTTAGTTGTATTTATTTGTCTGTGTTGTGTTTTTTGTAAAGTCATTCCACTACTCTAATGAACTCTGTTTTACTTCATTTGAATGTCTTGAGAGTATTTTTCATTTTAGTTGTTTTTATCATCTGATCAGTACATCATTACAGAATCTGTTTGTCTAGATTCCATGTTGGTTGACATAAGTTGTCAAGTAAATAAAACAATTTAGGAGTTGTTTTTCCTGATAATCAACAAACAGCCTATATTTTAACTTCTTTTTGTCTTATTTCTCTCCATTTGTTCCACCCTTTTATTACCAGGAGCAAATTCTGAGTTCAAAAGTTAATTCAGCTTATCACACTTCTTACACTTATCACACCAATGCAACTTGCCTTAGCAGTATGCTAACAAAAAGCTAAGTTAGCCCACAAACCAGGTCAGTAACCTGTATGTTATCACCAAAAAGCCAATAATAGCATTGACAGTTTGACTGACTGTTTACTCGCAGGCTTAGAAGAGACATTGCATATTTAGCATCAAACATAATCCCTTTACTCACAAATTAAGAGACAACAACACCAGTTTTAGGGTTACGTCAACGGTCATCCCTGACATCCAGGCTGTTACATTAGACTGTATAAGATCCCAAGAGCTAAATCACCTGATTGACTGATCAAATAGTTAGTGCACTCAATTTATTTGTTCTCCTTGTATGTGTTTTCCAGGACTCTTTTCCACTGAAAGTCAGAGGAATCCATCTAGTCAATGAGCCAATGTTCTTCCAGCCTGTCTTTGCCATGATTCGTCCCTTCTTGCCAGAGAAGATCAAACAGAGGGTCAGCAGCCTGTTGGTCACACACACACTGATTACACTACAATGCAAAGATTCCCATCTCTATTCTGAGACTGTTTTTCACACTAATACAGAGTAAAAACGCCCTGAAACATACTTTTTAAATGATGTTCCCTGTCTCCTCCCTGTAGATCCATTTGCACGGTGCTGATTTTGAAGACACTTTAAGTGACTTCTTCTCATCCCCTGTCTTGCCTCCAGAATATGGAGGGGAGGGGCCTAGCATAGAAGAGGCATGTCAGGACTGGACCAATAAGCTGCTTCAATCAGAGAACTTCCTGGAGCAGACTGCCACCCACCCAACAGGTGACATCGCCACTACGCTTGATGGCTTGGTGATCTCAGAGAAAGTGGAGGCTGAATAGCTCTAACGGAGGATTATGCAATTGTTTTGTAGATTGGACCAAAACAACCCGCACACTGAGTACTAACAGTGCACTTTGTTGGCTATATCAAGAAATTTGTCTGTGCTCTTTTAAAACATTTCAGCACTGGACTTTGATGATGATGAGGATGTTTGCCTTTGTGCAAACTGTTTTCATTGTTACATTAACCACTTAAGTTTGACCAAAGTTCACCCTTTGGTTTTGCGTCTTCTAATTAATTTACAGATTTTGCTTTCCTCTAAGAGTAATGTCAACCTGGTTGTCTGAGTTTGAGTCAGGACATAGTTAGCCAAGCTTATGAGAAAGAATAGAAGTAGGTGGAAACAGCTAGCATGGTTCCTTTAGTTAAAAATAGAAAACTACCAACACCTCAAAAGTTTACAGGTACAGGTACACTCAAAGAAATGTAATGTAAAAAACTATTTGTAAATTTAAAGCTATAATGAAGATGCACAGATGTGCTGGGCTGATTGATGAACGGAACTAGAGATATAACAATGCTAAAAACTCACAGTAAGATGTTTATCAAGATGTTTGGGGGGGTTATAAAAAGATAACCTGGGAAAATTTTACTTTTTACCCTTTATTTTATATAAATTAATATACAGCCAGTACATTACAGCAATAACATGAGCAGCATTTGTGCTCATTACTTTACAATTTGAACCTAAAAGTGCGTCTTCTTTCCTTGTTTAGTAAAGAAAATTAAAGTAGTCAGCTATAAATTATCTTTGGTATTGACTGATTTATATATTTACAGCTGAAAAAACAAAAACAATACTGCAATCCTTCTATAGAATATTATGATAAAATAATTTATTTATGGATATGCACCCTAATTCTTAGGCTACATTCACATTGCAGGCCCAGGTGTCCCAAAGTCGTTTCATTTTCTTTCTTGTGACTCAGATCTGGTTGGTTCATGACTGTGTGAAGGATTCACTTGTTTGGCATATATCAAGACTTGAAGTTATGTAGAATGAAGACCATGGTTGCTTTGAGTGATAGTAGTCTTTAGCTAAGAGCATTTTCCCGCAACTATTTTAAAGTAATTAATACGTTTTTAATTCACATATTTATTTTTGCTAGGATCTGCTCGCTAAACAGTTTACTAATATTAATAGAGTCAATTGTTATTAAGCTAATCAGTCATTTGGAGTTGATACTGGATCTAAATGCAGTACAATTTAGGACAGTCACCTCCAAGTGAAACAAAATCTACCTTAACACATCTCTTTACTGGAAAATTGCTGGATGTTACTGTTTGAGTGTCATATCTATTCATTTTTTTCAATAATCTCTCAGGTATAGTTATTTTATAGTGAGATATGAACAGCTAACAGCATATATTTGAGTGGACCTCAGAGATGAAGGAGGAGGAGATTTGTGTAGCAGCTGCAGAACATGAAACCTCCAACCAGAGGACAGGACTCAGTCCTCTGCATCGCCAGCTCGGACGCGTGACCCGAACCCTGCTTCAAACAAACAACCATCTTTTTTACAATCCTGTGAACTCAATCTGAGTGGTCGTTTTGAAAGTTTGATGCTTTGTAAAAAGACCTAGAAGCCAAACAGTTACCTCAACTGTGAGTTTTCAAGTCCCAAGGACAGCAGAGCGGATGACCCTGCCTTCCCACCAAAGTATCACTCCGTCCAGACATTCCTCTTATCAAGAACCAGACCAACACATGCTGTTTTCTATTTCTTTTTTTTTTTCAAGGCTGATTATTTAAGCTTTGGTCTGATTTCAACTGTCTTCTTTTTTTCCACAATTTTATATCAGTTATGATAAGACACCTTTGACTATGTTTGGATCAATATTTCACACATATGTCAAAAAAGTGAATCTGTTGTACACCCTGAAATTAAAAGTTCTCCAAATAACCTGGAAAAGTTCAAATTTAAAAATTTTCACCTTCGCCACTTTAAAAGGAGATTGCATGCTTTTGAGGCTAGGGTTATGTTGATCACCTAAAAAATTATTTGACTTAATGTGCCATAAAGGAGAAGCGAACAGAAACTTTCAAGTTGTGATATTCCAAATTGGGGAAAGCAGTTTCACTTATTTGACCCATAGAGTATTTTTCTTTTTTTAAACTGAAAAGATTTCATTGATATATAGGGAAGATCCACCTGCACTAATAGTTCATTGTAATGAAAGGCTCAAAATGTTTTAAATTAAAGGGTGTGTAGGGACATATCTGTAAGGAGGCTCTAGTTCATCCCTGTGTGTGTTTTACATTTATCACCTGGTACAATGAAAAACAGTTTGAAGCTCCGACTGTACAGACACAACAGCCGAGTCAAATTTCAACTCAACTGCATTGTAAAAGCAGCAGCTTAAGAATGTGTTATTCACTTACTCATTTATCTTTTTCCTACTTGAGAAAAGAGTTATTGGTGGACAAGATTTGTACTGTAAAAGGTATTGTATCGAGTGTAACTACTGGTGAAACATCAGGCTGCACAGAATAAAGCCTCAATATTCCTGCTTCTGTCCAATATGTACAATTGGAACAGAACCAGTCACAAATGTTATGGGCCTGTTCTCAAAGTTGTTAATTTAACTTAGCTTGCATGAATATACTCCCATGAATGAGTGAACACAACACTTGCATACATTACTTAAATGCATGAACTAGAGTTTGCTATTCACCATAAGTTTCTTTTTTCTTCTTTCTATTTTTAACCCTCAATCAATTGAAATTTTCTATGCTTGATCACATGGCCTTTTTTTTTACTTCCTAGTGTTTTATTTTAGAGGGGAATGTTTTTGATTTCTGCAAAAAGTAAAAGATAGTGTAAATCGATTTCACTGTGTATTACAGGATGATATAGTAAACAGATACTGTACAAGAATTTCTCTTTATTACAGTAGTAACACTGCTGACACATTTTACTTGGATGATACTGAATCCAAACCTTGTATGTGCCAATCCACCAAAAAATAAGCAAACAAGCTTCTTTAATAGTCAGGTCAAAATTCTTTGTTTTTTGTCAACATAGAGGGCTTGTTTCTTAAAGTAAGTTTACCAGAGCACTGTACATGAGTATATTCCTGAGCTACTTGTACTTTATTTGGGTATTTTTTAAACTTATACTTTGTTATATTTTATCCCTTTGCATATACAGTGTGAATAATTGCACTTTTTCTCCACTACATTTGTGTAGTAACTGCCTGTTAAGGTTCAAAAACCTTTAATAAGCCTATATTATAATATGATTCATTGTTATTCAGCTCCCTGTATTTCACCTCCGTGAAGTTCTCAGCTTTACTTTCATATCCTTTCTTGCAGCCTACTGTTTGCCCTTCCCTAATGTTCTTTGTGCACGGTCATCGCAGAGACCTTTGATCAGTGTTAGCAGGTCAGTAAACCTGTCTCTCAGCCATTCAGGCTAAACACTGTTTACCCTGCACAACTGTGCAAATGCCTGGGATCAATCCAAAGTGCAAGTGCAACCATTGTCCACCTTTAAAAGAACAAAAACAAAACATGCATGCATGTATATGTACACAGATAAAATGCATGCATTACATGCCTTTTTTCTCCACTGCTTATTCACTGCACAGCATGAAAGCTCTCAGATCAGAAGGTAGCAGTAGGTGCAAAAATGTCCCTGTTTTGTGCAGACTGCAGAATGTGCAATTCAAATATTATGGGTTCTCTCTTCTCCACCTGACTGCTGTAGGTTGGAATCAGTGTGGAGGTTGAGGTTGATACAGCTGGGAAACATCCTTACAGTACTGTGACCACAGACATAACCACACTTCATAGATTAACTGTTGACTGTATGTACTCAGACATTTCTCCAAACTCATTAAGACCATGTGTAATTCCCAAGTATGATGACTCATGCTTTCCCAAGCTTACTGTGTTTTTGACTACCTGTTAAGAGCCTGAAAATCATGAGGTACTATCATGTGTCAACTGCAGAAAACCATCTTACAATCACTAACTTCCCCTCGGGGCAATATTGCAATAGTCTTTGCTTGACGTTACACAATCTACCACCAGCTGAAACAGGTCAAATGCAACATTTCCATGTTTGAACAGCGTGATGACCAACACACAAACAGTTAATTGATAGATTTAGTTAGAAACAGTAGGAAACCACATCGAAAAGATGTGTTTTTGTTTTTTTTTCTTACATTTTACAGTTTTTACAGATCTAGCTGTTGCGTAAACTTGCATAGTTACTTAAGCAACAATAAATCATTACTATGCTTTAACCATCGTTTACATGCCAGGTCTTTCATTTTGAGCAAAGTGCCTTAATAGACTGGAGGAGCTTTGATTGGTCACTATTTGTCTACTGATCTGATGCAAATTGACTTGATGAAATCTACAAGTGAATCAACAGTTTCCTGTGTCCTCTCTGCACTGTTCCTCTTACAGACACACAGCAGTGACACTAATTGTGTCCATGTTACAGGAAGGTGAGCACAAAATCCAAAACAATGTTAATTTAACACTTTCACATTAGACTGTGCTCTTGTAAAGGTTGGTATTGTGACTTCAGATATGGACAGATAGTCACTTTTGTCCAAAACCCGAGAGACATGAAGGGGCATCGGCACTGATTTATAAAAACAAATTAATACTAATGATGAAATATGAAGGAATAAGGTTTCCACTCAACAATGATGAAGATTGAACTGAATTGGCATGGCTCAAAGTAAGCCCACCAGGAAATGTTATAGATGTAAATTCAAAGTGTTCTCAGAAAGTAAGAAACAGTCCAAGTGAGATGTCATGTTTTACTCAGAGAGGGGTACTGACTAACAGATGTGGCAATAAAACTGAGCAGGAATATTTTTATCATTGACTTAAAATACATTTTTAAAAAGGAAGATGTTTTTCTTGTTGCGGTATCTGATTAGTTAGTGATTTTCCGTCTTGTGGCATGTTGACCTGGATTGTGAGACAGTTCCAATCTGCTATTTTTCTTTGTTGTTAATCCTTGCACAAAACACAAAGCAGATCTTCTCTACAGAGGGAACTGAAGACACCACCTGCCAGAGACTAAGAACACTGCAGAAAATTTACTGAATCTATCTTTTTGTCCTTGAAAAACAGAAATAACTGATTAAAATGTGCATCTACTCAGAATATAGGGGCTGTATGACTTTTCCAATCAACTGTTCTTCAGTCTTGACATTAGGTGTTAGTAGGTCTGACATTTGCCTTCACTTAACCAAAAGCCTTAAAGACAGGGGTTTTAGCCTGTATATATCTGCTTTAAGTCTTTTTCATAGCTTTTCTGGACATTTAACATGTGTCTTTTTATGTGTGGGGGGTAACAGTTAATCTCTGTTGCCCTCTGAAATTTAACCCTCTGTGACAGGAACTGAATGTGTTAAAGCTGAACAGACAGCAAATATATTAGTTTGTCAAACACATGTATACAGTAGGTGATAACAAGACAGTGAGATCATGCATGGTACACGATACCCACATGTTTTCTAGGGTTAGCTACTTGGCCATGAAATAAATAGGGTAAGTACTATCAATAGCTTTCCTCAGTAAGATGGTCTACCATCGCCTAAACAGCATCGACTCTTAACCTCTCCTCCAGACTGGTTGAGAAATCTGTGTGGAGATTCAAAGAGAGCACACGCATGCATTCTGGTGGCTGCAGTCATAAGCTACAGCTACACCAGGGCTGGTAACGTGAATGGATTAAGTGGGTCAGAGAAATCCAGGTCATCCTTAAAAAAATGGGTGTCTTGTGTGCTCTGTCAGTAGAGGGCGTAAGAGTGCTGCTGGACAGTGAATAATGTGACTCAGCCAGGCCTGATGCACTGTCTCCCTCTCCCTCTCTCTCTTTCACACACACACACACACACACAAACAAACGTAAGCATATATGTAAAATCCAACCCATTTCCTCCCTTAGATATGAAACTAACTGATTGGTGTTTCTCACTTAAGTTCAAGAAATTGACTACTTGGACTAATACTGTGGAGCAACAACTGGTGGAGTGCATGTCATTAATGCAAGAAATAGATGGATAGAAAGATAGAAATAGAAATGGATATAAAGTTGGAAGCAGAGAAGTCAATGTTTCCTGTTAGAGCCTATTTAAAATAAAAGCATAAAGCTATGGACTTTCATTGATCTCATCTGCAACAATTAACAATTAATTAATTAACATGCCGGCATACACCATGTTACTGAGAAAGGGGTGGCCATTCTGTCACATCCTTACAGGTGAGTTCTTCATTGGTAATAAGAACATGTAATACTGTTCACAAAGACTTGTCCACCACACCAGACATAATTTTCAGCCGCACTTTTTTTTTTTCACAATAACCCTAATTTCACTGTGGTACTTTTGCCTGTCAGATATCACACCTGACTCCTGTCTAACACCAGGGAGATAGTGAGACCACATTGGCCTGTCCTGCTCAAAGTTACACATCTGGTCTAAGGAATAACAATGCAACAGATGGCTTCCCTGCCATTAACAGTGGCTCTGTTTCTGTCTGGTTTATTTAGTATTACATCACATTAAACAGGATCCATATGAAGCTTTGATGTCCTTCCCGGTAGTCTTGCTTGTAACACACATGTTGTTGTGAGCCACTTTTTTACTGTGGCAAAACAACATTATGCAGTTGAGGGATGTTTGCATTACAGTTCCTCTAAAACACATATACCAACACAAATTAATTGTATTTAAATAGAATTTTGTCAGAGACACAACTGCAATGATTGTGGCATTTGTAGCTGCACCGAACTGTCCTGTCCAGGAGCTAGTTTGAGTCTTGAGCTTACAGTTAACTTGTTGACTCAAAATACTCCCCAAACACTCACACCCAATATGCAAATTACATTCCCCTCAGGTAATTAGATCACTCCACTCAAGCTGCTGAGTGATTATATCAATTCAAAGCTCTCCTAAATCACACCCCTTTTACACACAGTGGGTAAGAACAACTGTCCTTCTCCTAGCACCTTGGGACTTTGTCTTCTGTCAGCTGACCAAATGTTAGATGTGCCTGTGAGATAACCAAATGGTCAGTGCTCTGCTGGAGGTGGGAGGTGGGGTGGTTAGTTGCATGAAAGAAAAAAAAAAACCTAAAAATTAAAAAACAAATTTACATTGTATGCAAGTTTTTTCCCCCTGGGACCTGTGCTAGATGAAAACAGCATGTTGCTGGTTTGTCAGCAAGTCATCTGTAAATTTGTTTGGGTTATATGTATGAGTTAAAGATGCAGATGATTTGCAGATAACCCCACAGGACCACATATGAAAACTCTATCATTGTTTGACGGCATAGTGTGTTGACTCATATCAATTAGAGGACCATATACACCACTTTTACAAACAGTTTGCATCAATTGCGGGTAATAAACACGATAAGAAATGCTAAAGTTTGGATCTCAGCGTGGGGTGAGTAGGTTTAGGCAAGTATGTGTTTGTGCTTGAATGAAACACTTGTAAAGCCAGCTTACATTGCTAAAGTTTCAGCCCTGTCAAACATCAACTGAGGTAGAACTAATCACATTATGGGCATGAAGCCTTTAAATAAACCTAAACTTAAACATACCAACAAAAATTGAAAAAAAAATCCCTAAATAATCATTCTGTCGGTTTTTTGGAAAAAAAAAATGTATCCATAACAAAGACAATAAACGTATCTCTACAATAACCAGTAGAATAGAAATACTTGACATTTTATTGTGCCATTAATGTAAGTTTCGCAGGAATATTTATATATTCAGAATCCCAAGGCCACTGTACAAATCATAAAGCTTGAAGATTTAAACCCTCTCGGTTTAATTACTTTGACTGTGTTAAATCTTCTTGTAAAGGAAAGTGTTATACATATAAATGATATTTCAACATGTTTTTGTGCACGTTCTTGAGATTTACATAAAAATGGTTTGGAGAAAAAAAAGGAATACCGCGATGCCAGGGAATCTACCATCTTGCCACGTTCCAGAGGAGCGGAGGGGGTGGGGCAAAAAAAGACTATCCACACGGTTGAATAAGCTCGACGCCTCTCGAATTTCATTGGTCCGTAAATCTTCCGCCCCACCTCCCTCTGCGTGGCGAGCCTGTCATTGCTTGAGAAAGCTGTCAGTTTCAAAGTGGACGGGGTTTTAATGATTGCGAGTTTTATGAGGCAGGAGAAGAAATTTTGATTTTCTTTTCACTTCTGGAAGTGTCTTCTGCTCCTCTGTTGAGGTCTACCAGCCCTGCAGCCAGAAATTCGCCATGGCTTCAAAGAAAAACGCTAAAGTGCACGTGAAACCCAAAGGTGCGTTGCAGCTATTCTTTATTTCTCATTCTATCATTGGTTGTTGCGGTGGGGATGATGCGTTGCAGCTTTCAGCTTTCACTGGCAGGCCTTTCAAAGTTAATCGGGTGTCAAGCTGTTGTTTTAAACAAGGCCCTTGGCCTGGCTCGCTAGCTCAATTTTGCTTTAAAAATTGTGTCGACGGGTTAATTGCCCCGTGCAACTGATTTGGTTTCGCCATACCTTAGACGGGAATATAGAGCAGGGACACAATTTTATTTTTTTTAGCCATGCTGGTAGCCTCTTGCGCACAGTGCTTCCAACGTCGCCACGAATGACTTCGGTTATCTCGGCCTTCAGCTTGCCAATACAATTGTATATTTTCTATACGCGACTAAAGCTCCCAACGTTATATCCTGAATCCCACTTTGTGATGAAACAGCGTTAATAAGATTTTTTTCCGCTAAATCAGCTGTTCATCCCATGTCCCGGCTGGTTGACCATGGCGACTCCATCTCGTGGGATTACAGGGGAACACCAGCTCGCACGCGAAGAGATAACGTTAGCCTTCTCTCGTGCGGGTATAAAGCCTCTTCCAGAGGGCTGCATGTAGGCCCCATAGCTTAGCCCTGAATTCTGGGCCTATTTGTTGCCTGCTTGCTTAGTTAGCAACGCAAAGCATACAAGCAAAACTTGTATGTGTGCACCCCGAGGCTCAAAGCACCCCGCCCCCAAGTTAGTCGAGTCACTCTTCTGAATGCTCACGTGTCATTTTGAGAAGCCGTGGGTGGGGTACTACGTGGCTCCTGGGGGTCTCATTTAGATTACTGCCCGTACTCTGTGGATTCCCATCCATGTGGCTGCTGTTGTATAAGCTCTTTTGTGTGCAGTTTCGCGCGCAGCTCTATTCAAATATTCTGCAATGATGCTTACTAATGTTTAATTTCACGGCACGCATCCAGTGCGTGACGTTACTCTTGAGTCAGTATTACAAATGCAGGGTTTCGTCTGTTTATTCCAGAATTCTATTTAATCCCAGGCTTTATTACAGAAGACTACTACTTACTTAGAGCTTCTGGTGTGGGCAAATGTAGTGGAAAAAGAACTGGTTAGGCCTCGGTATTTTCCAGAATTATTCAAATTTTTTCGTGTACGTCAGTCGTGATGAGTGAAGTAGAAATAACGTTTATCCCGACGCTGACAACGTGGCTGTGGGGAGATGAGTCTTTATCCATGTTGTGTATACTGATGCAAACTTCAAGAGGCAAACGTGGTGCACCTTCGAGTACACTCTGTCCTTGACTGACTGCACAAGTTTCTCAAGTCTCCCTAAATGTGAAAACTTAAGCAAAACTTTACTTAACTGTAGATTCAACATGTAAAACAACAGAACATATTTAAAATATCATAGTTTATAAAAATCTGCTGCTTTTGTTGATACTGAGTTGCATCACACTTCACATCAGTTTCCAGGTGAATGAATAGAGAACTCAGTGATGGCATTAAGATATTATGCAGTTTAAAATATGATTTTCTCACAATTGTAGTTATTGTAGCTTGATCTGCAGAGTTCATATTGCCTTCTGTAGTTGCAGATCAAAGTGCACTGTAACGTTAGAAAATCTAGGGAACAAAATGTTCAGTTTCTCGTCTTTTTCTAACCCCGCCCACCACAGTCACTATGAATGTACCTACGTATGGTTCAACTCGGCGGGTGATTACAATGAACAAGTACAGCAATACATCACTGTGAAAGAGCACTGGCCTAAGAATGAATAAATTATCATGTCTCATGCAAAGAATGGGAGATTGTAAGCTTGAACTTATCTAAACTTGAACATTGTGTATTAATTAATTATGAAACGCCTCACACATGCTTACTGTAGCATCTTTTTATGAGATCAGGAGACAAATAACTTAGACCAGAGTGCAACTTTGAGAGGTGCAGCCTTGTTTGTGTGGCTAATTGGAACAAGTGGATGTCAACCAGTAGTGTAATTCTGAGAACAATGTCACATGTGGATACTTAATTTGACCCATTGCAGCAACGCCTAAAAGGAAATGTCCTTTGAACTTTGGCCTGTCCCTGGTCAAGAACACATCTTTCCCAAGAAAGTTGTGATTTCTTGCCATTGTGCAGACAAAAAAATCAAAGTAGGATTTCTAGGAACAGTGGTAAATAATGAAGTCTCAGGTGAAAGAGACACTCCATATGCACTTTGTCTGTTTTTGTTTCAGTTAAGTCATATGATCAAACACTTAAAGTGGATTATGAAATATTGATTTTTGGCTCTCACAGTGGAGCCTGAAAAGTGACTTAATTGCTTTGAAGATAAACCACTTAAGAGTTCAGAGGCCCTCAGTCTGAAAAGTTCACAGTGTGCTGATCCTGTGGTTGATTGTATCATAGAACTCAATACATTAAAGGGTGTTATTATTATTATTATTATTAGTAGTAGTAGTAGTAGTAGTAGTAGTAGTAGTAGTAGTGTTAGTGTTAGTGTTAGTGTTAGTGTTAGTGTTAGTGTTAGTATTAGTATTAATTTTGTGGATTTAACTTTTCCAATTCACCTAATTACCTTTCTTTCTCATATCCTTGTTATGTTCTTTCCAACATTATGTGTGATTTCAGTCCCTCAGGCCACTTCTCTCTGTC
>JAPZDY010000004.1:1424839-1436279 GCA_029783645.1 Ctenochaetus hawaiiensis | reverse complement strand
GGTCGTGAAAACTGAAAAATTAAGAAAATGAATTGTCAGAATTAGATTACACATTGTGTCACCTTGTGGTATCATAACAGCAGCGATGCAGAAATTATTTTTAACATGGGGGCTATGAAAAAGACTAATACTAAGAAAAACAAGTTCCATTAGTTGACAAACCTCATATATCATGCTAAGGTGGAGACAAAGTAAATAGGACTCATGGTGCTGTCTTGACACGGCACTCAAGAATCCTTTGCTTAAATGCACAGCAGTTATACAAGCCATTTGCAGTTTACAAAGTTTACATAGCACTGCATCCTCAACCCTTTTGATGATTGTGTGAATTAAATATACAAGTTTTTTTTTTTTGGTCTTCTCCATTACACTAAACTGAATTTTCAGAGTGTACAGCATGACTTATTTTAAGTGTAAAAAGAAATTCCTCTAAGGAAACATGTAAGGTTCAGCTGTGGATTTGACATTATATACTTTTTTTTGCAGATGGTACAAAAACCCAGTCAGCCAATAAGAATGGAAAGAAGGCAGACTCTGTGTCAAGCAGCAGCAGCTTCTTCACCTGGTTCATTGTACTGGCACTGCTGGGTGTCTGGACATCTGTAGCTGTGGTCTACTTCGATCTGGTCGACTATCAGGGAGTTCTTGGTGAGTACACAGTGCAACTGACGTGTACATTTGGCTAGCTGAATGCTCTCTTCCTGTTTGTACTTTCCATTTCATGCATTTTGCAGGATAGGTGTGGTGACAGCCAGTTGGGCTTTTGTCTTCACCTGCTTTTGTATCATTAGTCTAAAAACACATAACTGCAACCCTAAGAACCCTGAGAGAACCAGTCAAACCGTGATATTTACCATTATATTAGATCATTAACATCTGATCAACAGACATTACCAGCTTATCATGAGCCCATTATAGTTCTCTATCTATCTTATTCTTCCGTTTCTATTTTCTGATTAACATTTGCTTTAAACCAAAAATTTTGGAAAAAGGGATTCAGATCAAATATCAAAGTGGCTGTAGACAAAAATCATTCAAACAAGTCAGTGCAGAAATGCCGCAAAAATATTATTAATTTGCAGAAACTGCTAGTGTTGGTCTGCTTAATATCCTAACTCTGAAGTCAGACTTTGGAGAAGCTTGACCTAAAAAAACAGTACAGCTTGTGTTTGTCACTGTTTTAGTTTAGAAGAGTATGACATCTATTGCATTACAAAAAACTGTACTACCTCTTAACAATCTATCTGCTTTTCCAAGATGAACTGTTAGATGCATGTCTGTGTCTTTCAAATACTGCCTGTCATTAATGATGAATGTTGAGCAGTCTTGTCTGTGTAGTAATCTACTGTGAATGTTTAAATTGTAAATCTGTTCCGTTTATTCCTTAATCTTGCTCTTTTTTCCAATATGTATGTTTTGTGTTTGCATGCAGACAAGGCTAAGGGCTTACAAATTAACCTGTCTGAGGCCTTGCAAGGTAAAATAAAAAAATTACAAGGCATATTTATCATACAAGCTAACATTACATTATGTTGTTCCTTGTTATGTCTTCAAGACATTTCCCTTACTCCCTTACACACTCTCCTCAGAGCTCTGAATCTAAAAGAATTGAGGCAAATTATTTTCCAGGTATGTCAGGCAATCAACTTTCATCAATTGATTTTTTTGTAAAATACACTCTTAAAGGGCCTTAATGTTTTCTGGTCTTTTTTTTCTATTAAAGGGACAGCATAATCATAAACTAAGCCTCTGTGGTGTCTTAGTCTGCACATTGTGGACTACTTGTGAAAACACCCAAAGAAGAGACCAATTTTCATCTTTATTTTTTCCTCTAAAGACTTGTCTTTTGAACTTAAATCCAAACTTTGTGTGATGACAAAAACTGCAAGCATGTTTAAAGGGACAGCTCTCTGTCAAGCCTAAAAAATCCATTCAAAGACTCAAACATGATGATATATTTTTATATAACTGAATATATTTTTAGCATGTAAGCTTATATAACCAGTGTTCTGTAGATTGTACCTGTCTTCACAGCTGAAGAAATATCACCAAAATCATTTTTTTTTTCTCTTGGTTGTTGTGAAATAGAATTATTGATAAATGTTGACTTTAAACATCAAACCAGTAAAATATGTCAAAAATGTAAATAAATAATTGATGTTGGAACTTCATAAGAGTCATGGTAGAAATGCCAAATTTTAGATGATAAAGTCGTTCAGTTGGAACATGTGAGTCAACTACTGCATTAATATTAAACAAACCTACCTGGACTGTCTCAGCTGGTTTAGATTCAGGGCTTCTGTCTAACCTGAAGTCCATTCTGTCCTCTGTGGTTCAGTTACTCTGTAGCAGGCTGTCATAGAGCCAGCAGATGTGATAATACCATTTTAAATCTAAAACCCAATCATTTCATAAACATGGCTAACAAGCTTTTTTTCTTTTTTTGAGTGGGCTCCCTTAAGTGTTCTTTGGTGTCACCAAAACAAACTTTGTGTAGTCAATCGTCCCCCCGTCCTCTTTTATTTTTATTTAATAATAAAACATCTATGATTCTTTCCTTTTCCTGTTTTACCCACCTGGCCTCCCTGTGCCCATATCTCCCCCACATTTAAAGGAACTCACTGTGCTTTTGGTAACATTGGCCAACCCACCTAGTTTAACAAGAACACAAGTAGCAAATTAATAATCTTAATGAAGAATTCCTTTGCTCATGCAAGGTAAAACAGTTGTTGTAATAAGTGGCAGAGGGAAATAATGGCCAGCCCCCTACAAGCTCAGTGCATTCCTTTAAGTGTCTCTCTGTGTTAAATGATGCATGTAAACGTGCCGCGATGAATGTGTTGTTTAAGTTCCTGTGAGAACAACCCATAAGTCTACATGTATTTGTTGCTGCTGTAGGTAAACTGGTGGCATACGATACAGATGGCGATGGTGATTTTGATGTCGAGGATGCTAAAGTTCTGCTAGGCAAGTTGATTCATCCCTGATTTACAACTAATGTTTGTGTTTTACAATCAGTGTCTTGCAGAATGTAGACAGGGGAATTGATTTTTCTCCATTAACAACTTTTCTGAAAGACTTTACTGCATTATTAGTGATAAGGCACATGGTTTCCCACAGTTGTGATAGTCAGATATTCTTTCTAATTCTGCAGGCCACTGATAAAGCGTGTTTTGTGTTTGTTGATTACATTAGACCATAATCTGGGTTTCTTTTGCATGACTGACAATTTCTAGCTTACTGTAAAACCAAAGAGACAATCTCATCAGTGAAAAATGTTGAAAAGTTCCCCAAACACTTGTAACCTTTGTGAAGGTTTTTATGTTTTCTTACCTTTGCTTACCTTTGCTTTACTTTGTCCTCACATGAAAAGAGTGTTGAAGTTATAATTGGTCCAAGGTCTCAAAGATCCTGAAAGCGTAAGCCCCAATTTAAAAAGTCAGGTGCCCTGAAGTAGGGCTATACTGAAACACTGAGGTTTGTGAAAGCTGTGAAGTTTTTTTTTTGTTTTGTTTTGTTTTGTTTTTTTTAAAAAGGGTAAAATAGGGTATTGGTCTATTAAACCCTTAAACTAAAGGTGAATTAAGGTAACTTCAACTAAAATAAGGAGTTCTCAAGTTCTGTTTTTCTGTTTCGGTCATGTTTGGGTGACATCTTCTCTCCGTGTTGAGGTTTTTTGTTTTGCTTTGTTTTGTTTTTTTAAAATGTTTTTCATTTGTGTGAAGCTCAAAGCGTTAAAGACTGCTGGGAGCCTGATCAGAGAGCTTACAGGTCCCGGTCGTCTTCACTGCTGATATTCCCCCAATTAAGGTCTGCTGCATGTTGCATGGTTAATTCAGGATCAGCTTTTATGTTACTACTAAACTAACTGATTGGTGTGTGTTAGTTTTAATGTGTTGGACCACAGCTATATGACAATGGGTGAGTGCCAACAGAGGAGTCAAAACTTGAGATGAGAGAGTGCTCTGCATTGAACCTTTAAGAACCTGAACATTTCTGCTTTGTGCCCAGTAAGATAATTGCTGTTCTCCATCTCTAAAATCAGACAGGCATGAGAATCAAAAGTAGCAGTGTGTCCGCACTCACACTAAGAATCAAAAGCAAACTTTTTTCCTTGTCTAAATGTTTTGATAATACAATTATATAATCCATGAATCAACAGAAAAATATGCTTATCACCATTTTGTTCTTGATAGGAACATTCAGCGTGGTGTCAGTACACACAGAAATCATTGCTCAACTTGTTCTGTTCTGAAGTAGTGTTGCATGGCCAGTGTTTGCTTTCTACTAGCAGTTATTTTGATGAAGGTCTGGACAGTCTAATCTGTCACCAGAATCCATCCCTCTTTAGAGAGAGTTTTTTTCCTCTGCACACCTTCAAACATTCTGTCCCACTTGAAATCCATTAACTTTGTCTCTGTAACAATCTGTACTCGAATTGGCTTTGACTTTGACATATTGTTTGTCAAGCTTTTACTTCATTTGCTCCTCAGCATTATAGGTCATACGCTCATATACTTGCTGCACTACTGCGGCCCTGCATCATGATCCCTCCTTAAGCTTTTTCACACTTGTGTTGTGTTTGAGCCTGTCTCAGCCCGACACTTGAATGGCTAATTAATGTAGCTGCTCTGTGCAAAGTAATTTATCACTGAGACATTTTTAACACGCTCAGTAGCTCGCCAGTAACCTTTTCTGAAACAGATGTGTAAATCAATATCAGCAGTTGGACATTTCCTTGTGACTGTCTGTTTGATGACCAGCTGTTGCTTCTCCACCTTCCAATATAATAAATGTTTATTCATGGGCATGTGGCTGTGTTCACCCACACTACAGATGCCAGAGCATTACACTCTCCCATGCTTGTTGTCCACTTTCTAATAATTAGGATTATCTTGACTAAATTGTATACTGTCATATCCCTAGCTTAATCCTACTTTAGGATTGCTACTCTAGTTACTTTTTGATGTCTTTTCTCTTGGTAGCCGTTCTATCTGTTAGTAATGTCCTGATGGTGATGTCTTTGCTTTCTCTTTTTTTTAAATTTTTTTGGGAATGATATTTTGGATTTAAAATATCTCTGAATGCTGGAGAAAACAACAGTTTTTTGTTTGTTTTTTGTTTTTCATAGTGTTTTTTTTGAAAGTTTAGGTATTATAGTACTTGCATTCCAATAACAAAGCAGAACTAAACCACACAGGAGACTAAGCACAACATGCTAGATTTGTTGGATGTTGAGGTGAGGTGAACATAAACAACATATGAACATCTCAAGTCTAAAACAAGTTCAACTGTGTGCATACTATGCTATTTTCAGCTGTTTGAATGCAAACACAGTTTAAAGGAAACTCAGCTTTAGTTTCTTCCTTTCTCTGTCTTGACTGTTGCCTATGATTCTAAGGCTGTCTCCACATGATAAGCCGTGAAGTGATGTTTGGGCACAGAGTTGTTGCACAGAGCTCTGCTCAACACTGATGTTATAGGATTTTATATACATGTATTCTAAATAAAAACAAGGCTCAAGCTGGCACAAAGTGGTTTTGTTGGTGATCATGTGTAGACAGCCCAAATCCAGCTGCTTATGACAAAGCCTGAGTAGTTCCCTCGCTGCCTAACCTACGCTTAAAACTTCTCTTACCTTCTCCTCCTGTTTGTGTCTTTTCCTCATTCTTTCCTCCTCTGCTCTTAACCCACTTTCATTCTTTCATCACAATTTTTTTTTAAAACTTGATCCCACATAAATATCCTCCTGCTTTTTTTTGAGTTTTCTCCCCCTCCTTTCTCCGCATTATTCCATTTCCCTCAATTCCACACATCGTGCTCCCAAACTTCCCCTCCATCCACCCATGCCTCCATCCCCCCTCCTCTTGTTTGCGTAGGCCTGACCAGTGAGGGCGATGATCAGGGTGAATCCAAGGTTCTGGATTGGTTAGAAGAAGTGGAGGAGAGCGGCTCTGATTGGTTAAACGGTTTCTTCACTTTCCTGTATGGTCTGATTAACCCCTTGGAGTCCCTGGACGAGGAGGAACATGGCACCTCAGGAGGAATCATGGACGCACAGGAGGAGGACGAAGAGGAGAAGGATGAGGGAGAGGTCAGAAGAAGAGGAGCGAAAGATGATGGAAATCAGGGGCAAAAGATTGTCATCGTCGGCCTCCATAACCAATAGCCTCAGGCTAACTGCAGCGTCCCAACTATTCTCCAGTGCGGTTGTTTTCAACATCTCAACATCCAACAGCCTAACCTACATTGTTGGGAAATTGTTCCTACAGTGTTAGCTCTGCTTACTCTGCAGTTTTGGGTAACTTAATCGAGCCAGTAGCTTTGGACATAAATACCTTTAATCTAATCTGCTGTGGGCCCTGCATCCTGCGTCCCAGGTTTCACCCACTGGAATCCCCAAATACTGTCTGACTTGACAAACAGGCTGCATTCTTGAATCAGCAAAATCTTGAGAGAGTGAAATCCTTTAAAAGAGTTTTCCATGATGTCGAGCCCTGCTCTGGGATATGTATATACATATAATACTCAGGAACATTTTTCAAAGTCCTCTCCTAGATATCTTTTTGGAACCTGTCAAAACATTATTTTTGGCACAAACTTGTTGACAACAGCCAGCAAGACTTAATAACATACACTGCAAAGGTTTCTTGCAGTGGGACAGCTGCTCAGTTGTCGCTCTCTCTGACATGTGTCTTTTCCCATAGCTGCATGCCATAAAAACTGATCCTCAATGTATTTACTCCGGACCCTTGAACTGTCAGCATGAATTCCTTTTTTAATTAGCTTTTTTAAAACCTTCAAGTTTAAGGCTCTTGGTTTTGTCTTGGACCAAATTCTACCTGGTATCAACATGCGATCTGGGTAAAAACATTGAGATGTAAATGCATGTGCCAGTACACCCAGAATGCATTACATTTTAAATGCTATCAGAACGTATAGACCAGACGTTCCCAAACTTCTTAATGCCAGGGCCCAAAAAACAACGAGCTTATAGCCAGGGCCACCCTTTTAAAGGTATGTCTTAAACCTGGTCCTTTTATGGAAAGTACAGAACAGTAGCCGTATTAGATGCGTTTAAATGCTCGTCTGTGACATGGCTCTTGCTCCACACACTTTAAAGGTTCTTTTTTAGAGCATACCACATTGTTTCTGTGTGACAAGTCAGCCTACCACATTTACATGTGACCATATCGTGGGGAGGCTTCAAGATAAAAAGAACATTTGCATACCAGGAACAAAAGAAAAGCGTCTGATTAGATGTCAGTATTCAGGCATATGTCCGGATACCAATTGCATGTTAATACCAGATGGAAAAGATATGTTTAAATTATATAACTGGCACAGAAGTTTGTTAGAATTGCCTTTTTTAATACATATATATTGAGCAAATTTGGTGCTCCCTTACCTTCAGGGTTCTTATGTGTATTCTGCAGCAATCAAGTTAATAATTTTGTTTGCTTATGGTGTCCTTCTGCTGAGCAAAAGGATACATACATCACTCTTTTTGCTCCATTTACTTTTTTCCTTTGAATATACTAGATTCAAATGTCTTGTCTGTACAGTAGTTTCATCAACTAATTGTAGGCTTCAGTTTAGATTATGGACAGCTAAAATTCCCTCATCTGACTGGTTGCGTATTTGATTCATGCTTGAACCAATTCTTTACTTCTGCAAGCTTAGACAGCTGAAACAAGCTGTAGGTGTCATTCCATGAAAATGTGACTGGGGTGTGTTGCTGTGTCAGTAAGCTTGTATTGAACTTGTAATTCTGTTATGAGGGCAAGGACGACACTTGATTAGAAACAGGTTATTCCTGCCTATGGGGTGGTGATGCTAGCTTTAGCTTTTTCTGAAGAACCACACTACATGATGATGAGACACAAAATTTAGGACATGAGTCACTTCATTGCTAGTAGTGAATGACAGGACTTGCGGACTTGTCCATACTTGCAGCAAATTCATAGTTAAATTCTCTGTTTTATCTATTTAAGCAGCTTCTGCTGTCCACAAACACTAGCATGCACATTCCCAGTGTATTATATTGTTATTTGTTATGCATCTGTAGATCTGTAGGCTTGGACTGAGATTATTGATAAGATGATAAAATGCTCATCTGGACAGACATGGTTTTGTTTTAAAGGCTACTTTAAAGTGAAACATATTAGTATGGACATAGCTCTATGTATTCAACAAATGCACCTGCTATTTGAGACCGTGTACAGTCAGCATGTATCATGTATCATTCTTCCTCCAGTCAGTCTTACTTCTATCTAGTAGATCATATTCATCTCATGATTAATTTGCTTCGAGTTGTGCTTGCAATGGCAGCAACTTTAGGTATCAGGTTTTTATCAGTTTTTTTGTTCTGAAGTTCTGAATCCTTGACATTCTAAACTTAGACATTTGTGATTATTCCTTTACATGCTGACATAAGCTAGTAGGAAATCAGATGCACTTCTTCCCTGACTCATTGCAGATCTGGTTTTAAATGTTGTCATAGCATAAATGCATCTTAAAGCACACCCTTAGATGACAAGTGTTGATACCATGATAATAAACCTTTCATTCCTTGTGGTGATTGAGAATTTATCACTCTTACTTTTTTTCATTTTAGGCCCTCCCTGACTTTGTTGATGCACTAATTACTTTGATAGTTACAAAAACATTAAGACTGGTTTGACATTGTTTTGGAATTTGACTTGTTTGCAAAATTCTTCACAGTAACTTTAAAACCAAATGATTTTACATACACATAGGTCACATTACTCCACTGACTGCAAGTTTAAGCTGCTTTTATGATGTTGACAGGCAGGAAGAACTGTAGTGAAATGCACAAAGTATTTTAGGTATTTGCACACAAGCTAGTAATGGTGTGGACTGTGAGCATCAGCTAAGCAGACTGGAGTTCATGTAGAGAGAAACTGCAGACAGTGAGGTGGCACATAGTGTATCTGTGTGGATAACAGTCTGCTGAGCTCACTGCCCCACAGCTTACAGGCTTACTGGGACAGAGCAGAGCATTTACGCCTTCTGCCTCAGCTTCTTGCCAATTCATAGATTCTGACCACTCTTGCATTGTCCCACAGTCAGGTTGCAAAGCAGCTGACATAAAGTCTAAACATTAGCTGTTGGTGGTTTTGTACAAATAATTGCCCTTGGAAGGACAAAGATGATCACTGACTATCAGGGATTATGGTTTTGTTTTACTGTTTTTTTCAGTCCAACCAGAGCCCCCATGACCTAGACTGAAGAAGGGAGTAAAAAAAATAAAATTAGGAACCAGAGAAATTAAGCTTTTTTCAGAAAAAAGAGCAATGCCTCTTGACTTGTGTGGGCTGCTGGTCAGTCAGTATGAACCATGGTTTGTTTTACTTTTTACAGTGTGATGTGGCTGTGAACTCTGCAGCATCAAACTATGACTTCGAGTTGATCATAAGACTGTAGAGATATTTTTAATGCGTACAAGAAGTTATTTATTTGTTGTTTGACATAATTTTAATCATAATCTGAAACAACTGAGAAAAAAAAAACTGCTATTACAAGTGTACCATATTTTGCAGCTTGCATAATTGATAGGTGTCCTTCCTTGGTAGGTGTTGTGACAGTGGAGGTAAAAGCAGTATTTGTCTGCAAGTTGCAGGGTCCTAGTATGGTGCATGCTGGCTTGTTGTCACTGGTAACCTGGATGTTTGATGGTCCTTAAAAGGGTCTACACAAGAATCTGGTGGAAGTGGGATTCTGAAGAGTTCAGCTTCTGCTTTGTCCCATGTTAATGTTTAGTCAAGTTAAGTATATGTAAATAGTGCACTTCTGCAACACAAAGTGTGGTGTACTTCAGCTTGAGGCAAAGATTAACTTTATATAGCATTTTTTGTAGACATCACAGTATTGGGAAAAGGAGAGTTTTGTGTTTTTTAGCCCAGATAACATTGGAGAGATGAGTAGTCATAGTTATGGAATGATCACTTAATGGTTTGTAAAAAGATTAGACCATATGAGAGTCCAGTGATGTAACTTTTCTCATTTGTGTGCAAAATCAGACGAAACACCTGGAGATGCAGCCAGGAGAGGAGCCAAGAAAGGTATCGTAGGTAACATGCATGAAGCTGTTTAGTGACCGAGTGGATTTTACAAGATTTTACTACTACTCACAACTCATTATGGTCGTAGATCCAACTGAGAGTGTGTTTATTTAATAAACCAGCAAAGACTCTCCAGCTTGCTCTAATAGTTGAGTTATTAACCTGTTTTTAAAGAACTGATTTGCAGTGACTGAAAGACTTTAGGCCTAATTTTGTGCTTGAACTTAATGAGTAAAACTCATGTTAAACCTGGTTAATATTGCAGTGTACCTTGACTTAAGTAAATATTTTGGAAACGGTTGTAGGATTTTTTAAATGATTTTTTTTGGCACCAATTTAGTAGAACATAACATACCAGTGTGGTTTACAAGTGTGCATACTGCTTGGAGGAAAAGTGAGAGGAGTATGACATGGCACAGGTCTTTGTGCAAGAAGACATGGTCCTGGATCATCTACAGACATGCACACACCTGCCCGATGTGTGGTGATGTCCATTAACTGGGTGAATTTGAGCATGGCCTTGGTCTTACAACTTATTTCATGAGTGCTGAAGCACCAAACTGTGTTATTGCTCATCCATCCTAGAATCCTCTTCAACCAAAGATGTTGGCTGGAAGCTTCGGGAGGCTTTAAAACAGCAGCTGGCCATCATCCATGAACGTGTGGAGGCTAAGAAGCTTGCCAAGCTGGCTCTGGCTGAGGTCAGAGAGCTCCTTGCTAAAGAGGAGGAGGAAAAGGAGCTGGAACTAGGGAGGAAGGAAATTGCAGCCAGGGTGAAGGAAAGAGTGGCCACCAGGCTGAAAGAGGAAGAGGAGAAAATGGAGAAAGAAGAGATGGAGAAGGCTTTAGAGAAACTAAGGAAAGAAAAGGAAAAACATCCAGATGAGAAAAAAGAGGAGAGCAAGGATGAGAAGGAAGGAGAGAAGAAGTCAAAGAAAGGAGGAGAGAAAGAGGAGAAGTCAGAGAAAAAGGTAGAAGGGGAGGGGAAGAAGGGGGAAGTAGACAAGGGGAGAGGAAAAGAGCCTGCCAAAGAAAGAGAAAAAGTAAAAAGAAAGAAATCTGACAGAGGAGGCAGGAAATGAAATAAGAGATGATATAAGTTTTAAAGGGGTATTTTAATCCCGTAGGAAGACCCTGTTAGCCATGTTTAACATCATGGCAGGGTATCAAACATTATTTTGGTACTGACCAAAATGTGTCTGTTGCACCAAGTATCCTAAAATGTTAAAGGTATAGTGTGTAGGATTTAGGGAGATCTATTTGTTGAATATGGCAGAAATAAAATATATTCATTATTTCATAATCATTTGGAGAAAAAGGAATCACTGTTTTCATCACCTTAAAATAACCTTTTC
>JAPZDY010000004.1:1386387-1399214 GCA_029783645.1 Ctenochaetus hawaiiensis | reverse complement strand
CCGATCTTTAGAAAATGTACCAGTACAGAGATTTGTATGCAAAAATAATGACCTCCTATGAGAGTTTATCTGTATTGACTACACTGCAAAAAGATTGTGAAGTAGTCAAAGAGGACCAAAATTAAACAAGAAAGAAAGAGTAAAGGTCTGCATAGTAGCTCCCTGAAGTTTATTTAATTAAACATGGGGTTGGGTTGTCAAGTTACATGACCTTAAGGGAGTTACAGTGTGCCGACCTCTATTTTTTCTTTCTTTTCATTGCATTTCTCCAGATCATTTCCACTTTGAAACTGCAGTGTATAGCTGTGACAGTCACCTAAACACAGATTCAGGCAGTCAGGGCTTATTGCACCTTATAACTAAGAAAGCAAACCCCTTAACCTCACATGTTGACAAAAACACTGAAACGAGGGATACTGGAGGTTTAGCTACTTATCAGTATTTTGTAAGCTGCATCCCACTATTTTTCAGAACAATAGCAGTCATGTTTTGTTCAAAGATGCAAAAAGTAAAATGGTAAGCCTTTATGTATTACAGGAAGCTATGATAGTCTGAGAACCAGAGTCCACAATAGCCTCACTCTAGAGTGCAGTTTTGCATGACACTAGTAAAGAAACCTGCTCCATCTATTTATCCTAAACACAACAGGTATAAGCCAACATGTTGCTCAGCTGGCAGGATTTTCTTTTTCCAGTGTTTCAACCTTTGACTATGTCAAAACACATCTACAGTATGCTAGACAATGTTATTTGACTTCAGTTTGTCAAGTTACATGCTATCATGAATATCAAATGTTGACAGAACATTGTATATTGCTTTAGGAATTGGCCTTATTTAATGGTGAAAACTTTGAAATAATTAGCATCGCTTAACACATATGATTTTTTAGGAGTTTAACTTTAAATGCAGAACTTCTGCAATGAAAACTTGACTAAAATTTTTTTTTGCAAGATTTGTGAAGTGAAGCCAGGCTCTTGGAAATAAATGCAAATCCATGTACTTCATTTCCATAGAGTTATCATTATCAGTTCTACTATTCCTGTGCTAAACTAATGCCTCTTTGTGCTTTGTCAATACACCTGGTGAGATAAGCTACAGTAAGGCTAAACAATTTGAGGAGCACATCTAAATGCATTTTTTTTTACCATGACTACAATTTAAAATTATAGTAAAATCATAAAATCATCTTGTTTCTACATAAGAAAAAACAGATAACACGATGCACTAATGCTTAAAGGTGCTCTCAGGGTACTTTAACTTCAAGGTAGACTTTGCTAGTTTTCTAGAAAATATATCCAATTTAGATTACAATTTTAAAAGATAAAAAAACAAATGAAAAAATAACCCCACTTATGATTGTGGTAACTTCCTAGGAAGCCTGAAGTCTGACTAAATTTTAAATATATAACTGTTGACCCTTTATGATAGCTTACCATTGAGGGCTCCAAACCCTAACTGCTTGAGCTATCATTAATGCTATCTTTCAGCACAGGACATGCTGCTTTCATCTTTATTTAACAGAAGTTTTAACTTAAAGCTATTGATTTGCCAGCTCAGAAATTGTATTTTGTGCTTTATTTTAAAGTTGAAAGGAAGATTCAAACTGCGTTTTACTATCCACCATTTAAACTCAAACTACTTACAAGCAAGCTGGTGACTCTTAGATTGAAAATAAAATAAAGAAACTTTTATCTGGAGACAGAGACACTATTCCAATGGTCTTTTTTAAAGGAGCAATGTGTAAAACTGGTAGGAACAGCATATGTTACCCATAACTGCTTCTCAGGGTATTTAGCTAGCTTAGTCTTGCAGCTTGCAGCCTTGTTAGCTGACTGTGTCTGCCTGGACCTGGAGTTTTACAACATGGGCAACTGAACTGGGATCTGGAGCCTCCCAGCAAACACAGCTTAACAGATAGACAGCTTCAAGACAGACTGAAGTCAATCCAACACCATGAAGTACCAAAGAGATTCAACAGGTTCAACCAGGACTCTATGTTCAGGTACTTTGAAGACACAAAAGCAGGACACAAGAGATGTTTGATGATCTTATTTAGTGAATGAGGGTTAGACAAACCAAACAAGCTTTTCTGAGTTTTGTTTGATTCATTTTTTTGCTTCTGTTGAGTTCGAGTTTAGTGTATTTTGCAAATTAACAAAGCAGTAAAGCTTAGGACAGGACAGCTAGCTGGTTAGCATGCCACTGAAGTAACATTAGATCGCTCTGTAAATGATACATAAACGTCTCTGACATAATGTCAGAAATGTTACTTCTTCATAGTCTTCATAGTTGCTCATTGCTCCTTTAAACAGCCAAGTCATTCTGTAGTCTGACATACATACATGCACAAATAAATAAATAAATAAATGATAAATATTTTGAGCTGAAAATTAACCAGAATACAGTCAATAATTTCTTGTTGCACTATTTTTTAACTTCAGGAATCACCACAAACTTGACCTTGACAACAAACCATAGATAAACTGGTAACCTTGAATAGGTAGCTGCTGTTCTATCGTTACACAACTATCTTTTTTGTAAGAACCTATGATAACAAAAGGAAAATAGTCTCCATGACTAAATACAATGCTGTGTATAGCCTCCTTGATGACTCTCAGCTTCACATTCCCTAAGACTTTATACCAGGTCATCTCCAAACTTCAAAGTGAAACAAATAATGATGGCGATAAAACCAACAACAAATCAAACCACAGTACTGGCCAGAAACCCTCTTAAGTCCTTTTTTATCAAGCACTGACAGAGGTTTTTTTTTTATCAAAAGGGTACTTCTTTGCAAGCTCTACATCATACTTAACTCTATCCACTCTTTACTTTAAGGTACACAAGGGAATTAATAAACAATTTAAAAAAACATTTGCCACATTAAATAAACAATTTAATCTTGAATTATCAGCTTGTTAACTAAAATACTCTCCATAGCATATGCTGAACAATTACAATATTGGTCCACTCCACTCAGCTATTGTGCATTCCGAAAAAACACCGGCAGCTCTTAGCAGTGCTATTAGATGCAGAATCATTATCCTAAGCAAAATCTGACACTGAAGTCTTTATTGTAGCCCTGAAACTACAAATGCAATAAGCTCAGAGATATTTGACCAGAAGGGGGAGCTAATATAAATCATATAGATATGTATGTCCACAACTTTTAATATAATATCCACGGTCATTGAACTGCAGTAATTGTGCTTTCTCAGATTCCATATGATCCAAATGTGAAGGTCTTTGGTTCCAGTTCCGCTTTCTCATCAAAGCACCAACTGCCAATTACAGTCAATTACGGCACTACCACAGTATCTCTGTGACCAGCCAACAGCCATGTGCCTTTTCTTTGATGAAACTCAGGCACTAAGTTAAACAATGAATGTAAACACTAGGCAAAAAAATATTAAGTAATGTCTGATGAATTGTCCAAATGGTGTGTTGCATCAGTACAGAACGTACATTTAAAAGTTTCTCTCCAACATTTATGAAATGGAAATATCAGAATGTTCAAATTCAACTATACAATCAAAACACCAAAGCAAGATTAGAGTGGGATTTTCCAGTGTTAAGGGATATAATCGATTTTGATTTTTTAAAATATAAACACAAAATTGTTTGTGTACAGGATAAAAGTTATTAGTATTCAGTCATATTATGAAAAAATCAAATATTTCAATAAATAATTTAATCAGAAAAGATAACTGTAATTTCATGAGAAAAAGCTTAATAAAGATAAACTCTAAAAGTCTCATGATTTCTGTTAATATTCTATCATAGTAAAAACTGTGTAGCATATGAACCTACATGTCAAACTTAAGGTTGTTGGGTATCTTAAGTCTTTTGCAGTTATGTAGATGCCTGTGCAGTGCTTATAACCGTTAAACATACACATTGTTGTTTATGAAATATGTTTTTATAATTTCAGAATATTAATACTAATATAGATTATCTTAAAATTATTACCTTTCTCTATTATTAACCTTTTTACTTTGATTTGTAAGTTCATATTATGAATTCTTCCTTTAATGTTAAAACATTATTTCTATGTTTTGAATTTTTATTGCAAATTCAAATTTGCATATGTAAGACGTTCCTGTAAAATTAGGCTACCTCTTTCTCTTGGAAATTATTAAATATATTATTAAATTGCATTTTTACTTGAAATGTAAGTACTATCTCATAAAAATTGTATAGTTAATTCATGTTAAATGTTTATTCACTACAGTATAATGTGATTTTTATCTGTTTTGTGAACTGCACATCTATTTACTTCCTATCAAATCTGCAGTAATATTACCCATTTCTCCAGCTTTAAGGGTGATCACAGTGCTTTCTATTCATCCATTATTCATTTAGGAGTGTTTTAGGTTAGCTTTTTATACATTGTAAATAGTATAATAGGTTTGTTCTCTATTTAGATTTTTGGATCATTTTGATTGACACCTCATCGTCCAATTAGATAACCTTTAGTGATGTAAGCATATATCTCAGTGTAGCACCAATTTTAACCTGATTTTTAGAGCTTAGCTAACAAAAGGACACTATGGCTCATTTTTTTCAATCTGGAAAATCCACAAAAAATCAAAGTGACTGACAGCCCAGCACTATTAGAACAATGTAGGTGAACCCCTCAGTCATGAGTCAGTCACTATGACTTTTGGAACTCTTCATAACACAGTGTGAAGAGAGCCAAATGTCAGCTAAACTCTAACAATCAAGATCCAAATGGCTGAAAGCGACAGAATTCATTTGAAATTCAAACACCACAGAACCAGCAAAAGTTGCTATTAATATGTCATGCAGTGACACAGAAGACCTCATTTACTTCCCGCTTACACAGCTGAGGTAAGTATTCTTGGATTGTTACCAATTGGAGATTTCAACAGTGTTTCAAGCATGTAGGACCATTCTCTCTTTCTCTCTCTCTTCTAAATGTTTAATATCTTTTAGTTTTTATTTCTTTTAACAGGCACTGCAGCTGCAGAAAAAACAGATTAGTAGCTGGGTCCTTATTTGACACTCCAAAGATTGAAACACTATGAGAACGAGGGCATTGAGGTGTTTGACGTGCCTCACAATGCTTTTTGTGCACGCTTCTCCTTTTAAAACAACAGGCGTGTGTCAAGATGCTTATGTAAGACAATGGCAGTTCATTCAGGCTTTTAGGCAAATGTTTCTAACCCCTAAACTTAATGGTGAAAAGCACTGTGGTCCCTGAGGTTAAAGGTAACATAAATATTACTGAAAGGTTGACAGGAAGTAAAAACACATGCAGTCAACAATTACAAACTACATTGTGCAAAGAGCAAATTCTTAAAACATTATGACCTGATCATGAATCAAAATAAAAAAAAAATAAAAAAAAACTGCAATGGCTTTTTTTTATTCATGACTTGACCCCTTAGTATCTCAGCTACTTATGGAAATTTGCCTAATTACTCTAATATTGTGCCTTTGTTTTCTCAAAAACACTTATTTTCTGTGTTGTTGAATGTTGTTGTGACTTTGTTGCAAAATGGCAAGAATAATATTATATCAGTAATTATAAAAATCTTTTTTTTGACTGCCCTTAATCATGATTACTGGGAGACAAGATGATTTCAGATAATTAACCAATCAAAGAAACCAAAATAATTAACCTTCTTCAATCTTTGGACATATAAATGGTATAGGTTTGTTCAGATGATTCACAAGCTGCATGTGACAGTTTACAGTACAGCTACTCCACAGTTAAGATAATTCATATACTACACATCATTAAAACACAGAATGTAAAAAATAGAGCACTCATTTTACTATATTGAACACAACATATGCCCCATGATATTGTTCTTATCCAACACAAACACAATACCACCATGAACTAAGAGATACTGTTATTGCCCAAAAGGGACTCTTTGTAGCCCAGACACAATTAAGACCGCGGGTTTAATTTCCACTGTGGCCACCCACAATCATATGTACAAAGACAGCACAGTTATAGGCTTTGAAAGCAAATTTTTGTTGAATATGGTTACAATGTAAAGTTAACATGTCAATATTGTTATTTGTGTTTGACCACAGGATGAGAGTTGAGAATACATTTTATGTATAAATACTGTAATAAGACTGTATCCCATTTACAGCTGACCTAGCAGTCAGAGGAAAAGGGGGACAGAGTCATCAGGTTGAATCCATCCTCGCTGGAAAGGAGCTATGGGACAGACTGAGGAGGCTAGAGTCTTTCTTTCTGAGTGAGTCAAAAGGTTAGCAGTTTATTTAGCCCATTATCATTGTGCCTATAAAGCAAGTGCACTCGATTTATTCATTTACAAAAAACTGACTGGTATATCTAGCAGTTGAAGAATTCAAAACAAAACAACCCCTCCCCCCAAAAAACATAAAGGTTAAATCAAACTCACCCCTCATATGTTGAGCGCAGACTGTAGTCCTCTCTCCGTCAGTTCAAGATCAGGAGCTAGGCATATTGTGTTTTTTATACTTTCAAGGCTAGTCCTTTTTTATTTTAATAACACCAAATCACAACAGAAGTTATCCCAAGACAGTTTTCATACAGAGCAGCTTGAGACTGCACCCATAATTAATGAGGACTATAATGTTCATGCCTTGTGACCCTTGTGAGCCTATCGTATATCTCCTCATAAGATACACTTATCCAGTTGGTTATTGACCAGTTAGGGTGCTGCAGGGACAGGATAAGCCATACAGTATAATGAGCCCTGATTGGTCAGTTGAGAGATTGGGCGTCGGACAAACAAGTTTGTGGCCACCCTGTAACAACTGACCACTGGAGGTGGACAGATTTTACTGAAATTCCTTTCATTTTGTCACAATCTCAGGTTCTGTATGGCCCAAGCAACATTTCCATTGAAAGAGGTGCATGTTTATCACAGGCGTAGAGATAAATTTAACACTGATCGTGTCATTCCTTATAGGCCAGCCCAAGAGTTGGAGGTGGGGTGTGAGTCAGGATGGGGCGGGGTAAGGTAGGGGGAGGGGTTGGGCTGGGACGACCAAACATCCCCTGCAACTGCCTGTTAGGGTGGTTGGGATGGTTGGGGTGTATGGGGTGTATGGGGTGTATGGGGTGTATGGGGTGAATGGGGTGAATGGGGTGAATGGGGTTTTCTTGAAAACTTCTAAGGTTTTCATGGAAACGGTTGCTGCTTTCATTATCATGGCGGTTACCGTCATCAGAGAGGCGGTGGTTGTTTTCTGGCTCAGGGGTGGGCCCTCGATCGGGAACATGACCCATGTGGGAGCCACTCTTCCTCCTGAGGGTTGACTCACCGCTGGACGAGGCTACAGACTGGGAGTCTGAACCGCCATCACTGCTGGCAGCTGTCCCCTCCACTGGGGTGACTCTAATGGTGGTGATTGCCTGAGGGTGGGGGTGAAAAGGCGGAGCAAAGGTGACAGTAGGGGTGAAGGGCATGTTGGAGTTAGCAGTGTTTGGGTTGAAGTTGGCATGAACATTGTTAAAGTTGGGATTATTGGGATTGTTGGGGTTAAAATTAGGGTGCTGGTAGTTGTTGGGATTGTTGGGATGTAAGGGATGTAAAGGGTGTACAACATGTGGATGGTTTGTATATACACCTCCGCCTCCTCCTCCAATCCCTCCACCCCCTCCGTCCCCTCCCCCTTCACTTTCCGTTTCGGTCCCTGTCACACTCCTACGTCCATCCACTGACCCTCCATCTCTTAGCGAATCACAGCTGTCTGTGTGTCTGTTCAGGTCATTGAGGTTAAAAGCTGACTGTCGGAGTGAAGCTCGTTGTTCTGGTGGTTTCCATCGCCAGGAGCCACTTCCATCGGTGCTTGGAGGTTTCACCACGGGTTTGTGTGATCTTGATTCTGGGTGAGCTTCAACACGGACTATGCTGCCACTTCTTTCCAAACCTCCTCCTTAAACAACAAGACAAATTGATAGAAAGTATCAGTGTAATACCTTTGTGACTGCCGCTAAGCAGCAGAGTCCAGAGTTTGATTCATTCAGTCATACTCATTGCCATCCTTTATACTTTCCACACCTTATTCAGCCTTCTGCTAGGAAAAAATTCTAGACTAAAGTTAGTACCTATCTCAGCTTCCAGCGTCTGTGTGAAACCTAGGTAAATACTCCTAGATGGACAATGTTTACTGCTGTGGGCACGTGCTTCAGACTGATATCAATCAATCGTCTGACTGAGAAAGTAATAAGTGTGTTACTCTGAAATGGTTCCTTTCAAAAATAAGCAAAACTCTATAATTTTTGTGAGGCAAACTGCAAAGAAAAAGACAGGACAAAGACAGTTTTGGTCTTTTGGGTATTGTGCACAAACCCCCCCAATAATTCATAAAATGTGATCTAACCAAAAAATTAAGGGCTGTATGCTCATATAACTGTTCTGACAATAGAACATCCAGAGTTTGTGAATTTCATTTTTTACTTTACTTCCCAATTAAACTGTATTTAGACAGATTACAATTTAGAGTACAAAATTGTATTTTACTGTGTTATATCACGTAGAATAGCAAACTTCATTATGTTAAGCGAGTTATGATGAAAAAACTTATTTGAGTCATTTTTAACACTTGAACACTTCACTTGTAAATCTAACAGGTATGCTATCTATATTTGTTCAGCTAAATTAGTTCATATATGTTGCTCACACTGAACAATCACAATCCAGCTAACTATTTATGACTCTAAACACTTTGGTAGGTTTGTGTTTAGGGACTTGTTGTTCTATTAGCAGTACAGACCTCCTCCCCCCACTGCACCAGTGGTGGAGGCCGGTGGTGATGGGTCCTGATCCGTCAGGGCCCTGTACCGAATAGATCCACTGCAGCTGACAGTGCTGCCTCCATCCTCCGACCGAGGAGAGTGAAGTAAACCCTGCTGTTTGGATAAGGCTATCACCTGGAACAGAAGGACAGTATAGTGTAACCTATCCCATATTTCATAACAACTTATTTTTAGTCATTATCAGTTTTTCAAGAAGAATGCTATAACTGCAGGCTGTCCACAAAATATATTATTAAGTTATAGTTTAAAAAAAAAATCATTAATACATTTATGATACTGTCCACTATTGCCTTTTGCTCTGCATGTGTCTTTATTGCTACAAAAAGACACAACAATAGCAGAGGGGCAGCAAACAGCAGCAGAGGAGAGACAGTGAAGTAGAGGTAACACTGAGGTACAGAACACAGCGATTTTACCTGATCATCACTACACATCTCAACCTACCTGAAGTTCTGAAAGAAATTGTGTTTGTTGATGGGTTGCATGTAAAGAGAACTATCAATAAAATACTTGTTCTTAATAACCTTGTTAATTACTTAAAAGGAATATTTTCTTTTTCTTCTCAATAAGGGCATGTTTAGGAACCTAATGTTACTTAAAAGATCAACTGTCAGAGGTGTGAACAAATGTCTATCAGTCAGTCATCTCTACAAACTACTGACAGAGTAAACTCTCTCCTCTGTTCTTGCACTACTGAACCAGTCGGCTGTGTTAAACTTCCAAAAGGCTAAATGTCATGGACTCTGCACTCTCTCTGTTTGTATCTTTCCTGACAGGTCATCCTTAGTAAGTGACATTGTCTAAAAGATACAGGACCAGGGCTCCGCAGGGCTTCATCCTGGGCCCTCTCTTCTTCTTCCTCTAACCAAAACTCACATGGCTGCTGCTCTAACTGCAGGTATGCTTAAGTGGATATCAAGAAATTATCTAAAGCTCAACCTTGACAAGCCTGTGTTCAAGCAGCAAAAGGATGCCATTACTGAGGCCTGTACCCTCAACACTGATAACATTATACAGCCCCAAACTTCTTAGACTTCAACTTGACACCCTATACTAGCACTTTCTTGAAATGAAAGTATAACTCTTTAATTCAGTGCCCAGAACATTTTTGAGAGGAATGCACTGTTTATTGAGAAGGATGCACATTTAGGAATTCATACTGAATTTAGGTACTTTGCTGCTACTTGATATCTGCCACTCTTCTAAATCAGGTAATGTAATTTATCAAGCAACTAAACTTTTTAGTTTTACAGAGGAAGAGGAATGGACAGATATAAAGTGTGTTCAAAAATGCATGTAGTAGCTGCTTGTTTCATTCATTGATCATCATCTGCATATAAGCTGCAAACATTTTTGTGACCACCGATGTGATTTCCTGATTCCCCAGCAGAGGAAACACCATGCTGGAGTCATTGAGGATCTCCATAAACAGAGCTGGAAATAAAGTTTATTATAATTATGCAATTTTTTAGATCTTTTCTCATCCTTTATCATTTTTGGAAAAGACCTGGTGGAATAGACACACAGACAAACATGAAATGAGGGTTGATAGAGAGGTATAACATGCTATGATCCTCAGCCAAAACTGACATAGATATGTCTGCATCTTAACATATGAGCTACCAAGGCTGGTAAAGGAAAAGAGGGATTAACCTGCATAAGACGAGGTTGTCCTCCAGCGCTGAGCGGTCTGCAGGGGATGGTGGTCTTCTCAGCTACTCTTAGCCACTTTTCCCTCACTGATCCACCCCCGTCCATAATACTGTCCTCTGACTCACTCTCCTGATCTCTGCTGGTGAGGTTTTCTTCTTCAGGAATGTGAACCAGCTGAGAGGATCCAGGTCGGGATTGGATAGATACTCTTGCTCCACCTGCCATCCCGCTGCCATTAAGGGCCATATGGTTATGATTGGCCATAGGAACAGAGCTCACTGCTAATTTCATGTACTGAGCTGGGATGTGGGCCCCAGCACGTAGCTCAGTTTCCTGATTAGTGACTAAAGGCAGGTGTGTTCCTCCGCGGAGCTCTGCTTCCAGGCCCATAGCAGAAGGTTCGGAGGAGCAGCGCAGCTCCATGTTCCTCTGAGGAGATGAGGAGGAGGTTGGTCTTATTCCATCCATCACTTGCAGGGACAGCTTTCGGTTATCATTCTTATTCTTCCATTGGCTGAGCAGCTGTTTGGATCGGGTTGAGTCCATTGAAGCGTGGATAGAGACGTGACGCCGGGGAATGCGGCCCTCTTCAAATGAGGAGCCTCCATGGGACCTGAAGGAAGAAGCAACAGAACTTTACAAGCAACAGAACAGAAGATTCAAAAGTGGTTATGCTTTTTCATGGAAAAAAATAAAAATCAATAATTTGCACACAAAGCAATGAGTCATGTTTTTAACTTAATAAATAGGTCCACAAATTACTATTTTGTGTTTCTAAAAAAACGTTGCTTTTTTCAATCAATAAACTGAGCCGCACAAATAACAAATAACAAATAACATGTGCCTTTGAATAAATCTCTGACAACATATTTTTTTCTGTAGACTTGTTAAAATTTTGAAATAGTGTTTAAAATATTATTATAGTGATCCTTTTGTGACAGCTTTTGACACACTTTCTTGCCCAATAACCTGTGTAGTTAAGCTTACTTATACAATTTAGAAGTTTATGACATAAGGTAGAATGACACAGTTTTTGAAAAACAATTTTGAAGGTCGGTGAACATTTTCTCAGACAGGCTTGAATTGCAATTTTAAAAGACCTGAAACAGAAATACCACAGAAGTACCACTATTAACTTTAAAACTTTTGAATGATCACTACTGAAATTAAACTGTATGAGCATGTAATGAGAGCTGTATGACTCATCTCTTTCTACCTTAGGCCACAAACTTATTAATCACCCTTTGTATATTGTAGCATGTTAGTATCCTGGCAGAGCTAGTACCTAGTTCCTAATATTAGCCCTAGTGCTAAAAAAAAATCAATGCTGCTTTGTGTGCTTATGCTCTAGGTGCTATATTTTGGCTGACTTTTAGTAATTTTGAGGTCAGGGGCAACTATAATACAGTTTGAAATAAAGCTGCGCCTATAATAATGGAATGGCAGTCACAACACATCAAATTGTCTCATGACTTCTCTTTCAAAAGTATTGCACTGTGTTTCACAGCACTTCAAAATATTTTTATTCTGTCTTTAATACAGAATCACTATAACCTTATACAGAGACTTAAAATTGGATTAGGAGATGTTCATGTTTGTAGATTGTGTTGTTTAAGGCATTTCAATGCATGACACCCACCCACCCACCAATCACCAATGACAATATCTAGCAGGTGTTGAGGACAAGACTTTCTAAACAACTCCAACTATGTGTTGCAGCACATACAATTTTATTTTAAAAGTTTATTTGTTCCTCTACTTTCCAATTTGGTGCAGTCAGGTGATTTATTGGTTGGTTACTCGAACATATCTGTTCTCCAGCAGAGTGCCAGACACCCTGCTGTGTTCCATCAGTGCTGCTTTAATGTGGTGCTTTCCAAGTATTTCAAACTAGTTGTCTTCTCAGTTACACCCACGCAGATACTTTTGTGTCTTCCTCAGGTGACAAGTCAGTTAAATCGCATCTCAAATCACTTTTCCTGTTCCCTCAGTGTTTCTAAGATGACAGGTGAGCAGACAGATTGTTCTTGGTGATAGAAGAGCTAAAAAAAAAGCTGTGAAAATGATGGAAGATAAACACATGAACATGCAGTTATAACTCCTCCATGATTTGAACACAGAGGACAGACAGCTGTGATTGCACAAGCTGTTAAGAGAAAAACACAACTAATCCTTTCAGTCTTTCTCTGTAGCTGTGCTTCAGCCAATACAGTTGTCACTGTGTGGGATATTGCTGCTGAATATATATGATGACTGAGAGAACTTAATGTCGTCAGTTGGCTCTTCACCTGACATTAAGGTTAGTTTTCCTATGAGTCAAAGGCATTTAAATGCAGTCACGATCTTACAATGTTCAAAAAGTCACAAAAAACTTGTCAAG
>JAPZDY010000004.1:1341209-1351211 GCA_029783645.1 Ctenochaetus hawaiiensis | reverse complement strand
AATATAATATAATATAATATAATATATAACCTCCAGATTAAAGGATTTAAAAGTTGAGTTGCCATTTAACAACCGGAGCTTCCAAGAAGCATTGACAGTGCTCCTGTGGCTGAGTGTATGCTGTTGCTGGACATAAATGACATTGTGAATGACAAGGTGCATTCATTTGATTGTCCGATACAGATGCCAGCTTAGAATACAGACAGAATTATTGTATAATATTTTAACATACATCAAAGTAAGAAATGCTGTATGAGAAAAAAAATGATCTGACTGAGGCTAGTGTAACAGAGGGTAGCTTAAGAAAGGGGCATGACTTCAGAAAGGGCTTTACTTCATCATACAGAACATACAGAGAAGTTAAAGACTGTCAGCATTTCAAACATTTCTTGTTACCTTTGTGAACATTCCGTGTTTGTTAATGTCACTGTGAACTCAGTTCATCATCAGGCTTAAGCTAAGGAAAATTTGCTAGAGTGGATGCCTGATGACAGGTCATGACATTTGATGAACCAGTGCGACAAAATAAATGAAAAAAAATCTATATATATATTTAAAATTAGATTAAATCTTGTATTCATTTTTTCACTTGTAAAAATAAAGTTTGGTTTGAAATGATTTCTTTAACAAACAAATTAATAACTGAGACTGAAGCGAATATTGACTGTACTTCTACTGAAGAAAAAGGTCTGAAACTAAATTACAGTCAGGTGTGTGCAGCCTTACGTTACAACCAAGTTATTCAAGCAGGATTGTGTGTGGGAAAGTGCACCATTAGACACCACACAGGGGTGCTTATGAAGACGGGGCTGAGATCCTGTGGGACTCTCAAATTGATACAGATAAACAAGAGGTGGGAAACCTCATGGAATATGAAATGTGATTATGGCACATATAAGTGACCAGGATCATGGCATAAGAGGTTTAGGTTTAGACCTGCTCCATATGTCACTTCCAGAGGGAACCTGTCGAAGCTCTTTCCTCTGACACACCATTTTACATGTCATATTACATTACAGTCGCTGACTAGAGTTACTTTCAATGTATGTAGATGCAAAACCCTGCCAGCCTCTGCACACTGTCCTGTGCACTATGCTCTCATTCATTCGTTTTTTTTAAGAAATCCATCCCAACTGCACAATCAGAGACTCAAGACTGTGGTAGACCTCTAATGTGTATGTCTACACTCTGATTACTGTAGCTTCTGCTTGAAAGCTGTTCCTTGTTGTTTACACTATGTCATAGTTTTACCACTGGAGGGCAGTAGTGTTTATTCTTTTCCAACTGCAACTGCAGTTTTAGTTTGTATTTAGTGACGGTACTCAGGTTGTATGGGGTTCCATAGTATTAGAGAGTAAATCTATTGCAGGCCAGATCACAAACTCATAAACTGACAAAAACTTAATGTGAAGGAGAACAGAATTGTAAATAAATAAGAACTCTTGGATAATCTTGTACAAATATTTTTATTTATTAGTGTAAAGCGAACCTGCTTTGAGGCCCCTTGGCAAAAATTCTGGTGGCAAACTACAGGCCTTAGCTACCCCATTAAAACCACGTCTGAATGAATACATATGTGATGTATACACCCTGTTGCCTTCAGGTATTTATTAGTAGAAGTACTCAGCACTGGCTACACAGTAGGCTATACAAAGGAGATCACTACACAGCAGGGCCAGTACTCTAATGTTGGAGTTTAACATTTGTGATACATTTCACAGATAACTACTGTAATTTACAAAAAAGCCATTAACTGAGTGTGAAAGTAAGTCTTCTGGCTTTCCGACAGTGAGTTAGTCTTAATAGTACTATCTTGTATTTTGATAGGAGTTGCTCATAGTAAATAACAGTTATGACTTAACAGCTCCACTGAGGTCTAGGAAGCCTTTCAGGCCCTTTAAGCCAACTATTTTGGTCTTCAAATTCATTCTCATTAGTGTTGTTTTCAGCAGGCGGCTGTTTACAGTGAGAAAGTTCTCATAAACTGACAGAGCACTATCTACTCAGCACCAAACCACAGACAAAAAACAGATATTTTTCTCAAAGTTAGAGAAGACCAAAACGGAGCTTAAATTACAACAGTTGGACACAAACTTGACTGCAAATAAAAACTGCTGTTTATCTATTGGATGTCAGAATAGGTTACTGATTGGTAATATCATTCACATCTAATGTTTTTTAGCTTGTTCTCCTCCCTCTAAGTGACTAAAAAGTAAACCCATTCAGATCCAACTTTAATAATGTGCAATAATGAGCAGGTAAAAAATAGGCATGTTTTTCAATGCTTTCTTTTTAAACACCCTGATTTGACCCACAAAGTCAATCCACAAATTTACATTGTCTGCCTTCCACTTTCTGCAAAACACTGATGTGAGTTTGTGTTCATGAGACCGCAGGTGACTCTTTAGAGATTGTTCACTGAAACAGAATGAGTTCCCTGGTATACTGCCGTCAGATGATTCAGGAAATTCACAGGAGCGGAAAGACGAGGTCTCCCTCCCACAGAGTCAAAAAAAAAAAAAAGGGAAAGAGCAGCTTTCTTTGTCTCTGAGGGGCAAATCCTCATCATCAGCTTCAGTGTTGTCACATCATCGGGGATTTGATATTTGCACTGGCGTATTCTTTGAGAATCATTTAGTTAGCATGTACGTTGTACTGTCTGTAAATTGGGGTTAAAAGGCATTATGCTAGATGAAAACTACCTAGAAATAATAAAACTAGACAATTCACCATGGTAACACAGATTAGAAATTGGTAACGTTGGATTTAAAACAACAGCGAGAGTTGGAAGTTACATTTTTGACTGCATAAACTGGAACATCTGGGACCTTGGACAACAGAATTCCTTAATTTTGAGAACTTTGTAAGATCAGACTGTCGGAGGCTGAATGCATCATGCTTTACTTCCAGGTGGTGATTTTGGCAGCTACAGTGATGCTGGTTTATTACTGTGAGTTCACTGACACCTTTAGTCCAGCACAGCAGGGCTTCATCTGTAAGGACCCAGCATTAATGAAACCAGATCCTGGACCTGAACAGGGCAGCCGGATACAGCCTGTGATACTGTACTCGGTGGTCGGTGGACTTCCTGTAGTACTCGTAAGTCTATCTGTGATTATCAACACAAATTAAAGTTTTTTGTTGTGATTAAGACAATGACAGCACAAAAACAGCTATTTGCAGACAACTCAGATAAAACTGCTGTAAACTCCCTGCTCAGCACCAAACAGCAGATAGACACAACAACTAAGTGGTGAACATAGATAGTTGTGGAGAAAAACAGAGCTCAAAGTGTACTGAGTATTGGTGTTTTTATTTATCACTCCTGATGGAGGTTGACATTATTGGCTCAATTTTGATGTTTTTGTTCATCAACCGCTGTGATTCATGTTCTTTTAAAGTAACCACTTAGCCAAGTTACCAGCCAATATACATCATACACAGTGGGTATACAGCAGTGACTTTCACATTTTCCAGCTGTGATTGGCTAACAAAGCTGGCCAAATGTTAATTGTTTAAAATGAGGAATTCTTATATAATGAAAAAAATAGATTAGTTGTTCAGTTCTAATTTGACCTCACATCATTCCCAGCATTGCAGTTGTTCCAGGTAGAGAAAAGTAGTGTCATCTAAAAAGTATCAATTCCAACAACGTTAAAAACTTTACTTACAACAAGAGAGCCATTTCACACTTAGATTCCTATCAAAAGCTGTAGAGAAAACTGACAAGATAGCTTGGTGATTATTTGAGTTCTCATGATTTGAGGTCAGTCTAAACACAACACTAAAAGACTGCTTGTGCTACCGAAAGCCATCTTTAGAGAGCTGACGGCAGTGCTTTCTCTTTGTCAGTTTCACTGGATGGACATATCTCCTAAATGTACTTCTAACTATCAGCTGAGAGGACCAAAAAGTTTTGATTCAGTTTGATTAGATATTGCAAAGGACAAACTGAATAATTAGAGCATTAGGGCAGCTGGAATAAGAGTGTGTGATAGTCCACATCATGACACGATCATGACGTTATAAACCCGTTCCAACAATCCAACAGTTTGTTAATATTTAGATAATCTCCTCAATGAGTAATGATCTTCTCGTGTTTGACAGATTTCAGGTGTCGAGCTGGTTGTCTTCCTGCTTCACTACAACCCAAACAACCTGTACGATCAGGAGAAGGTTGTTGTCATGGGTGACTGTTGCTATGTGAACCCCATGGTGCGCAGGACCTTCCGTTTCCTTGGTAATCTCAGTACAAATACTGCACTAAAATTACTAAAACCTGAACTGACATTTAGCTGTTCATAATGTCATATCTTTTATTGGTTTAATCAGAGTTGCTTCACAAAGATAATTTTTTAATTATCAATCAATCATTTATCTGTGATGCTTTTTCACCTTACATGCTGTTATGCAACTATCGTGGTTTGACTGGTTTATTCAAACACTTATGTTCACTATAGTATCTGTGCAGTATTTGTGTTTAAGTAGTTGCTACACTGCTTTGAAAATTACAACAATAGTTGTAATTAAACACAGTGTTTAATATCTTTATATAAAAGTAATTCAAGCAGCAGTATTTCTAACAAGATGCAGAGCATTGTTTTGTTGTAATGACATAAATCCTGATCATACAAATGATAATGAGATATTCTTTTGATAGAAAGAACTGCCTTGTTGTAAAATTTATATCTTTCTTAAGTTTCCACAGCAGATATTTGGCCATTTCATAGCAGAGAAATTGAAAAAAGGAAAGTGATAATATGAGAGATGACCCCATTTCATTTGAGTGTCCTGGTATAACATGCCAATGAACAAACTTGCACAATAGCAGCACATAATTAAGAAGAGTAAATGTGAATGTAACCTTATGCCAACATGCTGCTTTTAAATATTTTGCTTTGTATGTAAATTTAAAACCTTTAATCTGTTTTTTTTTTTTTGTAGGTGTGTATGTCTTTGGTCTGTTTACAACAGACATCTTTGTCAATGCAGGTCAGCTCATCACAGGAAGCCTGGCTCCTCACTTCCTGTCTGTTTGCCAGCCCAATTACACCTCCCTTGGTTGCCAGGACACGGCACGCTTTATCAGCCAATCAGATGCTTGCACTGGTGACCCTGATGATATCATGAGAGCCAGAAAGACTTTCCCGTCCAAAGAGGCTTCACTGAGTCTGTATACAGCCGTTTACCTGGCAGTGAGTGACTCTGTTTAAAGTGACATGTTTAGAGACCAGCAGAAATGATCAACAGCCAGTTTATCTACTCCACTCTTTAAGACCCTCTAATTTTGGTTTTTAAAGTGTCAGAGAAAGAAAATTATTTTCTTTTTCAGATGTACGTCATGTCCTGTGTTGGTTCCAGTGGAGGTCGTCTGACCGGCCCCCTCTTCAGTCTCTCATTGGTCGGTCTGGCTCTGCTAACAGGCATTAACAGAGTGACCGAGTACCGAAACCACTGGAGTGATGTCATAGCAGGACAAGCCATTGGTGGAGCCATTGCTGTCTTTCTGGTTAGTTACTACTTAAATGTAGAGATGAGCATAAATGACGCATCAATGTAACAACCATCCAAAAATACTGTTTTTAGTGGTTCATTGCATGTTTGGTGATTTTTCAAATTATATTTTTTTATTGATAAAATATAGTAATTAAAGTTAATTTTTTAATCGTTTTTATTTCTTTTTGCATCCATCTTTAATCTCATTGGGTTTTTTTTGTTTTTTATTTGTATTAAAGTCACACTGTACAAAGAGGCCACTTTGTAAGAATTATACAAAGTTCAAACATCAGAAAGGCTTAATAGCAGTATTTGATCTGCATGTCTCTTAAGTTGTGAAGCCTACAGTAAGTAGCATATTGCTATGGCTAACAAAGCACAGCCTCAGGGGATCTCTGCATTCTTGGGATCCCACACCAAACTCTAAGTCATTATTTGGGCAGCATGGTGGCGTAGTGGTTAGCACTGTCACCTCACAGCAAGAAGATCCCAAATTCTGTTCCCGGCCAGAACAGGGCCTTTCTGTGTGGAGTTTGCATGTTCTCCCCGTATCTGTGTAGGTTTCTTCCAGGTGCTCCGGTTTCCCCCATCACCAAAAACATGTAACCAGGTCCCTTCCAGTGGCAGCAAATTAAAAACAGATATCTCCCATAGGGATTAATAAAGTGTATATTTTTATTATTAACTTTTTTAAAAAACATAGGAACTTTCAAGATCATAGCTCTAAAATAAATTACTTGCCCTCACATGTTACATTTCAAGTTTTTTTTTTTCAAACAAATCAGACTATCTTGGCCTCTTTTTATTGAGTCAGACCACCACTCCGCCACAGTGCATCATCCTTAATAGCAAGCTGGTTTAATGGATTAACTTGCTGCAGGACACGCATACACAAAAAGCACAAGCTGTAGTTGCCTCAATGAACTTGAATCTCTCTTGTGTGAAACAAGCCATGCACAGCAGTCTTGGTTGGGACATAATCTGGGTCACCGAAACAATCTAAACAAACATGATGAAGCTCTGTCTTCCTGTAGCAAAATACAAATATCTAAAAAGAAGGCGTACCCAAATATATATTTTTACTTCAGCTTTACTATTTTCCTTGTCATAAACAAATCGGTGTGGTTTGTTTGTTTGTTTGTGTGTTTCCTTCTTGCAGGTGGCGTTTGTGGTTCAGTATTTCAAAAAGAGACTTGTGATTTCTCAAAGTCCATCAGATGCAGGAACAGCAAACACTGATGAGGCTTCACCTAAAATCAATCACACCATGGAAACCAGTGACACATATATTGTAACACAGGTAAAACATACATATGACATTGTTCTGTGTGTAGGTTTTTATTTTCTCAAACAACACTAAACAGAGTGCAAGATATACCACATTGTATATTAGGGCCATTATGTGAGTCTTCACTGCTTTTCTCACATGCCATAAAACTGAAAGTATACATACCTGAAGTTAAACACTGAAGTGAAGAGACTGTCACTCAGAGCACCGTCAAAACTTTTCTCAAACACTGAAGACATTGGTATTGAGTTCAATGTGCTGTTCTATTTTGGAGGCAATTATTGTTTTATTTTTTCCCTCTCCTGTAGAGCCCAGGATCCTGCACAGAGGTCACATGACTATGAACCCTGCCCCAACGACTGAGGGGAAATAAAAGAAATCTGTTCCACACAACACTTGTACCTTTATATTTCAAGACTGCGGACCTCTTCTTTTAAAACTTCTTTTTGCAGCGTTTCAAAATGAATAAATCATTCCAACCTTGATCTTGACTAAACAGTATAATTACTGTAAATGATCAGTCACAACATATGTTCCACACAGTTTGCTGCCAAATCAGTTTAACTTGATATCTGCTTTATCTGTTGCTTTTTTACTCAACAGTAGATCAGGGCACTGATTGATTGATTTTAGACAAAAGCTACTGTAACAGTCACCTTGTGTTGACTTTAAATTTTCTATGACATAGGATATATAGGTGCTATGATGTAAATAACTGCACATTCGATTTTTACAGTATCCAGATGCAACAAGCTAGACTTTTAAACAGCATCTTCATTACAGTGTACATTATGTAAGAAAATAATAAAACATAAAATCATATTAATCAATTATGAAACATAAAAGGTGTTTAAAGGAAAAAGTGTGTAAAAAAGTATTCAAAACTATGCTGGTTATATCAGTGTTGATGGTCTCGGTTTCAATATGCTTTCAATGACTTTTAATTTTAAGGCGGGGTCTTCTTAAACAACATTTACAGATGGTCTTTGTTCCAGCAAACCATTGGTTGTCCTTCTTGTCATATCAAGATATTAGTTTGGTAGCCAAAAAAAAAGGATAAAAACATAACTTTTTTGGGGGGTTACAAATAGCTAGTCTTTTATTAGTTTGTTCAAATGGGGAAAGGCTCCTTACAAGGCTAAAAACAACGCCCTCATTGTCAAAGATATTTTACTTCCAGTGTGTTTCATTAATATATTGTATGGTGTTTTTCATGTTCAGTTAAAATCTATTACTGCTGAATATGTATTCTGTTTGAAAGTACAGTGTTGTGTAATACTTCAAACTCACAGGCCAGCATAGAGATTACTTTATTTTTATTCATTCACTATGTTTTGTCCCTAATGTAATTTCATTCGCTACTCATCCTAATGCTCTAATAAATTCTTCTCTAAACAAAACAGGTCCAGAATTTTAAGTTCAACAATTGCTATTAATCTGTCTGACACTATCGATCAAAGTAATGTTGAAATATGGATATATCAGCTTGTATGATGTGTTTTGTTGGCAAGAGGGCCAATCACCCTTTTTTATTCTGTAAAAAAGTAAAAAAAACTATTATTATGTATATACAAACAAAATCTGTCCCTTCTGAGTTAGCAGTAGTTTAAGGATACAGATGTAAATATGCTACTCATTTATTATCACAATACAGTAAGACGTTGCCAGATAGCTGAAATGGCTGACTGGCTTCTGGTCAAATTGTTAATAAATATTTGAGTTATGCTCTTTATTTTGTTTGATTAAGATATGTAAACAGATTCAATGTGTTTAAGTGCTGTGCTTACCTGAGACAACTTGAAAAACTGACTGTACAGTGATGTGATGACTTCCTTTAGATGATTATGTTTCAGTTTCGGCTCCCTGTGGATCAGGAAACAAGAGTGGAAAACTAACAGATTGCAAAGAACAGAGTGTTACACATTTTGATGGCAAAGTAAATGTTTTAGATTAAATTAAATTTATGTTAAATGTTAAATTTTACAGCGCTGTCATGATTCTACACAAAACTTAGTATGATTTCAAATATAGCCACAGCCCTGTTAGGTCCAACGTGTAAAATTTATGCAAATCTATAGGAGAAACAGAATATAATTTTCATAAGTATGTTTTATGAGTGAAGAATTATGTGAAAATAAGAATCACTGTGTTTTGGTAACCTGAGATTAAGCCTTTTATATCTAAAGTATATCATGCTGATACTGACTTAAATAAGGGTAAAAGATAAATCGGGCCCATTTTAGTTTCTTCAGGACTGAACACCAGCCAGAGCACCAGTCAGTCAAGGTCTGTCCATGAAATGATACAAGACTCCCATCTGCTGCACAGTGAGTCAACTACAGCTGACTGATAATGTGAGCAATGCCAATTAATGAAATATTATTCTAAAATAATTATTGACCGTATAAATCCTTTTAAAAGAACAATGAAATATATATTTTTAGCACCTTTAAAACATAATTCATGAAAGTGCTTTGACAGGCAAAGCAAAAAGCAGGATACTCAGGAAGACAATATAAGAATAGAGATTTTTCCCTGTCATATTACAATGAAATACAGTTGTGGTCCCCTTAAGTTACTTAAGATGCCATTTAATTATGTGAATTCATTAATAGAGCAAAGATGATGAAATTAAAAATACAAAGTTACATTTGAATATAAAGGATAGTGTCACAGTTTGAGGACGAAAGCGGTCCTTTAGTCTGATGGTATGACCGTGGATACTTTTACATCTCTGCCCTCAACTCACTGAGGTCACTATGCTTAGTAAACGGGGTTCAATGACAGGTTCTCTGTGATGTTGATTCCCAGGAACCTCAGCTGTCCATTTGCTTCACCCCAGCTCCATTGATGTGGACAGGGTTATGTGTCTTTGTTTATTATTTTGTATTTATAAATCAACAATCGGCTGACGCTTGGCAGTAGGTTGTTCTCTGTGCACCACGCTGCCGTATTGTCGATTTCCTCCCAAAATCAACGTTCATAGTTGCTGGAAATCCGGCCAATGATGCCCTTAAAATTTTGTTTAAATATAAATATCATGCTTTCAATAATTACTTAATAGTATAATGACATTTTTATTGTTTTGGTGTGAGTTTATCATTATACTCAGATATTCTGAAATAAAAATTTTGACCTCTAAGAAACTCCTCTCATTTCAAGTTCAAAAGATGCAGTTCCCTTGACCCTTAGTTGTTTTTTAAGGCTATATGCAGATT
>JAPZDY010000004.1:1306112-1319751 GCA_029783645.1 Ctenochaetus hawaiiensis | reverse complement strand
ACTGCCGATATGGAGATACATTCTTTTGAAATGAGATTAACCCAAAGTTTGTTCAGTTGTTATAGAGGTAGATTTTTAGAATTTCTGTTTACTTGGATATGCAGACTGCAGCAGGCAATTTTAAAGACAGACAGAGATGGACAGATACTAAAGAAAGTTTATGTATTTGCATGCCAGATAGTGATTGTTTCTATGTGTTTGGTCGCTAACCTTGTGGTCACAGGACAAACTGGAGCGATCCATTTTGCGGGTCCTGGAGGGGGACGATGGGGAGGAGACACATCTGTCTGGAACCTCTGGCACTGGGGGAAAAAAATCAAAGCTAATATTGAGACCATTTAATCACACTGGGAAATATTATGTTATCACCGTTAAATAAGATGTTCCAGACAATCTTAATAGAATTCCAAACACTCTGTACACACACACAGTCTACTCAGCATTAAATAATGTTCCATCAACAGTGAATTAAGAATGTTAAAACAGGGAAAAATTATCATCTGCAAATCTTTGTACTATTATTGACACCATTTTGAGTTCCTACACATCCCAGAGCTAAAAAGGACCAGAAAATGACTAACACTAAATGCTGTGGGGAGGGGTAGATACATCAAACAATGAAACACATTTTTTGGGATAGGGTTTCAGGTTAGATGTCTGGAATAGGGTCTGTGGTTAGCACAAGTTTCGGAGACTTTCAAGTTTTGCTCTATGTAATACAATAATAGTTTGGACATGATTCTCTGCGTTCTACAGAGGCTGTTGGAAACATTAATGTCACTTTGCCAAGCACAATAACTAACTAGCCATTGGAAAAACTCCATTAACTTTTGGTCAGTCTATGTTAACTTCCAGGTTGGAATATAAATTACATCATTCCTGTGGTTTGGTTGGTGCTCAGTTGATTGAAATTTTTGAGTTTCTAAAATGTATAATTTAAGCCGAACTACAATGCAACAGGAATGTTCTGGGATTTTCAGGCGCTGATGTTGCCACATATGTTTCTGATACCTGGATTAGTGGGCATGAATCTACGTACCGCTGTAACTGATGTTATCGCTCAGGGGCGGAGCCACCAGCACAGTGTCATACCGCTCTCTCCCTTTCCTCCACTCTTCCTCCCTCCTCCTCCGCCACATCTCTTCCCTCTGCCTCCTCCACTCCTCCTCCCTCTGCCTCACCATGCGGATCTCTTGTTCTACCAGTGACTGGCTGCTGAGGGATCGTAGCTTAAAAAATGGGTTTGACGAAAAAGTGCTTTCCTGGGCTTCAATGGACACAGGGACGGAGCTGAGGCAGAATTCGGAAGCACTGCGAATGATCAAATTGGAGGTTTCTACAACAATGACATTGGCAGAAGGCACCGTATCCAGGCTTGTTGTCCAATCAGAGAGGCCACCGATTGCAGACGAGAGTAGGCGGTTCCTTGAGGAGGAGTTGGAGCAGTCAGGTTCCAATATAATGACATTATTTGCTGTCATTTCATGGTAGACAGACCGGGGGAGAGAAGAGGAGCAGGAAGGAGATGGGGAGATGGACAAGGTAGGGGTGCGGCAGGCTGGAGGTCTGGGTGGAGATCGTCCTGTCTGCAGGGTGGATGGCCTGAACACAGAGCAACAATAAAACAACAAAAGTTTTCATCATGGCTCAGTCAGTCTGGCTCACAGTATATGACAACACTTTTATTTAAATATAGCCCTTTGGTTACAAAGAACAGGTTCAACAGTGCAGATTTTGTAAGTTTAGTGCAGTTTTCAGTTTTTTTCTAATTTAATTAGCCGTAAACAACTCTGAGTGCAATGTTTTTTGACTGCGCCATTATCCATAGCTGAGTAATGAAGTTTAGCCTTTGGTTGGATGGTTGAGGGTTGACTTTTTCCTACTATTTATGCACCTCTGTGGATGAGTGGAGTCTGACTGTTTTACCGACAGTAAGTGTAACTGCCTGAATGGGGCTGCTCGAGTGGCTGCACTGTATGTCCAACACAACAGTTGATTGGTTTTATTGTACTCTTTCACTAGAGAGCATGCATTAGCAGTGGCCCTCTCTGGACCCATAAATGTTACAGCTGTCATCTTCCATTCACATGGAGGCATATCCTCCATGCCAATCTTGAGAACATACTGAATTTAAAACAATCTCTTGTAGCCTGCATTGGTATGAGGCAACACACTTGGGGTGTTTCATGCACATGCACAACATTTGTGAATATCTTTAACTACAAGAAAAGAAACGAACTAATGAAACTGTTTGCTCCAACTCCATCCAGTGGAGCAGGAGTCTAATGGGGATAGCCATAAAGATAATGTCAGTGGTTGTGGACAGTGTCATTGGTGTTGCTAAGGTTGGAAATCCCCTTGAATTGGGAAGATTTGAGCTGATCGGAAACCAGTAGCCCACTCACTGCAAACAGGGTGATGAGGGTGATACATTCAGCACTTAAGCAGTCATATAACCAAGTCTCTCTACATTCTCCTCTTTTTCCTATATCTTCCTCTGCAAGTAACAGACCAAAACAGCTTAAACTAACATAGGAAGAGATTACTAATCGTGTCCAACCTTTTTTTGTTACATTTATTCCATAAGGAGAAACTGAGAATATAAACAGTACGAGTAAACAGCATTTTTCCAAAGCTGTAAGCAACAATAAGTACTTAGTGCTGAGTGACACAAGCTAGACCACCTAAAACAAAAGAGGTTCTTTAAGTGTAAACCTCTGCTATTTAAATATCAAGTAAAATATAGACAGAAAAAAAACACAGAACACAATATTCCTGCACCACAGGAACAGATTAATAGTGGTGTCACAGACAAAAACAACATTAATAGGCCTTAGATGAGGCAAATGAGGCAACCAGGAGGAGTCATGTTCACCTAGATGCTTTTATAGGCAGTGAGCCAAGCCTTTTAAGGTCAGTCACATGACTGAGTACTTGGGGATAGATTTTCAGTACACCACCCACTGCTGATAGTACATCTCTTGCAGAAACACTTTTACAGGTGTTTTACTAGAGACAGCAATGTTGGTCATACCTTTAGTATTTATATCCCAGTTTCAGTTTATTTCACTAAACCTTGGCCCAGTTTCAGACAGGCACATTATGGCTTAGATGATATTTGTGCTACTTAAAATCCATGTGCTACAGTCATTGGAATATAAATGATTCTACTTAAAATGCTTTGTGTAGACAGATGCACATGGTCTGTTTTTACACTGTGGTTTAAATGCATAGTTGGGGTTCAGCTGGTGACAGGGTCATCCATGAAAATGAAGATTTAGTTTTGTGGTGATAACCCCTCCAATCCAGTCCTCCTCTCAACTTACTCTGTCCTCATAATTTTCTATACTCCCTGATGCAAACCCAATCTGTAATACTCTTCCTACTGAACCACAGCAACTGCATCATACAGCAGTATGATTCGACAATGGCACAAGCCTGAAGAACCTATTTCTGTTTCTAGATTGGTTTAAGGTGTATCAGAAGAAACAGGACCAATTTAGTTTTTTACTACCTGGGTGTAGACAGGCCCTGTGCAATCATTCCCCTCTCCCTGCGGTGTCGTTCCTCTCTTTCCAGAGTCAGTCGAATCTCTCTCTCCACTGCAGTCTCTGGCTCCTCCAGGGGGCTGCGGTATGACGAGTCATCCAGGCCTGAGTCCTCTGAAGTGGGGGAAAGAGTGGAGGACAGAGGGGGCTCTCTAGACACTGGTGGGTGGATCTCCCTTTAAATGAACAGAAAGAGCCCAGCTTAAGTTCACATTAACAAAAAGTAAAGCCAACAAGACACCAAAGGTTTATTTACCTTTAATTGAAATTTAGTTTTATATAAATTTTGGAAAAAACTCACTACTGTTTTATCTCTGAATACATGTTATTAACATGAAGAACAGTGTTTTTATCCGCCAGTGTGCTGATAGAGAGTAGGCTAAATTGCAATGAGGATTTCTATCTGGACCCAAACTGAGGGCATTGCAAATACAAACACCTTCATCACCCATAATCTTTCTTTTTTAACTGAGATTTGCAACAGTTGTTTGTCATTAACTGCTTTTTTATGCCTCAAAATCATCAGCTCTGTGGCCACCAGCTGTGTAAGGTCTAATATATTCTTGCATGTTATTCTGATGATGCGCTTAATGAAGCAGAAGTAATACAGCCCCTCGGCATCTTCCTTTTTTTTTTATTTGCCAAGTTTTTCTCCTCATCTAAGCACAAACACATTTTAGCAATACCATGTAACTTTTCTGGGAAATTCTGTCATATAAGACAAGGTTTGGAATCTCTAGGCACTTTGCAGTTCAATTACATTACATTTCAGAGGGCTGCGATGTGGTAATAAAATGATTATTGATGCATCTCAGTGCATCATAGATACATCTTCATGCTCTTCTCTCTCTACATTTCTGCTTCTCTTCAAGTTGTAATTAGGGGTGCACTGGACAATGTAGTCATATGTCTGTCCAACAGCCTAGACACAACAGGCAACTTGAGCGCATGCTGAGAAGCCAGGTAGCATGTGGGCAAAGCATTTCACAGGTAGGAATTTACCCACTTCAGCCGCAGCGACCATGATGGAGGTGTTGTCAGTGACTAATACAAAATCTGTCTCAGTGATCTGGTTCAACCTTTTGGCAGTGGGTGTGTAACCCTCAGTGAGGGGTCAGAACTCTATTCTATAAAACAAAGCACCTAGTCAGAATTCTGTCTCTTGTATTTCTCCCCTGTTCTGTGTCCTGAACTGCAGCTCTGTGTGTCTGTTTGACTCACAGAAGGCTGAGCTACACCTGTAAAATTCAAGTAAGGGTGCACTTCAAAAGAATTCACACAAAATCAAGCATTTTCACACCCTCCTACAGGGATGTGCAGAGGTATGACTGTGTTTTTTTGTGCTAGAGAGGTGAAACAATCAGAAAATGATGTTTCTTTTTCTCTGATTCAGTTTGTAGTCGATAATGCTGCTACCTCTATGTGTTCTGACTTTCTTCAGTCTAATTGAGCCAGGGAGGAGGAGCCAACCTTGAATGTTTAGTTTCCAAATGTAACTGGCAATTCCTGCAAATAAGCCTTAAACAATCAAGCAATTAGTCGTTCGGTGTACCCCCTATTCAACATGCTCTCTTATAAAATGAAAAAAAAAACAAAGTAAGGTAAATGGCTTTTAGGTTTGATGTTACTAGCTATTATTAAAAATATGCAGAAAAAACAAAAAAACTGAAAAAATCCTGGTCAAGGGAATGAATTACTCCACTTGATGTAAAAACAGTTTGTTTTTGAATTAAATCATGTACTAAAACATAAGTGACACATCTGGTAAAAAGAAAAGAAAGGGCAAATGCCTTTATCAGTATCAAGAAGAGAATGCTTGAGCGACAAACATTTTTAAAACACAATCAACTGTGCCGTATATAAAATCACAAAAATATTGCTGTGTAGCTAAAGAACAAAGCATCTCTTTTCATATTAAGTACAAACTTAAAATTTCTTGTACTTCCACTATTTCTTACCTGTGTTTGAGTCGGGGGCTGCGAGTGGGGGGATACAGTGAGGTGTGGGTGCCCTGGAAGCTCCCCTGGGCTCTGAGTCCAGGTTTGGGAATTGGCTGACCTTTGACTTCCTCTTCCATCTTCCTCCACTGTTGGCGGGCCGACAGAAAGTCCACATGCTCAGTGGAGACATTTTCACTGTTAGTGTCTTGGTGGACACAATAATCTACAGGAACCTGATGGCAAAGGTGAAATTCAGGTCAGATCACCGCTGTGGATTGGACATCTAAAAAAGTATTTCTCAAAAATACAATTACTCTCGAAACCTCAAAAAATACATTTGGAAAAATCAAACGCTTTTTGAGTTCACATACATCACTACTATTAAACAGACGCTAAACTAAATTGCAGATGTGCTACAAGTGCTACAAGTCCTACAAGTGCTAAAAGTGCTACAGTAACCAACAGGGAGCAACAACACCCAACCAGAACTAAAAAGGAAAAGTATCTTCTTAAAAATAGATTAGATTAAGTGGATAAAAATTCAGATGTGCCTAATTGACAATAACCACCCAATCTTTACACTTTTTATCTTGCTAAAATAAATGTCACACCACATCTTTGGCTGGCATGGATTACTGTTTTGCACTGAAGAATCATTTTAATACAAATATAAATCCTGGGGTTACTGGAATGGGCATAAAGATAAGTAGCATTAAGTATGTTTCACCTTACAGCTAAGCATATTTTTTTTGCTGAGAAAGATAAATTGGAAATGTACTTCTTGAAAGCACAGTCTGAGGTTGGTGTTACAGAGGGGGAGTCTTACCCTCCTGTCTGGGTCTGTGGAGCTGGTTGTGGAGCTGAGAGAAGGAGATCGCAGGAAAAGATCTCTCCTCAACCTCATCTGCTCTTCATCATCATCCCTGCCTCCCCTCCTTTCCTCCTGCTCCTTCTCTGCTTCCTCCTCTCTCTGCTCCTCTGTTTCTGCCTTTTCTTTTGCCTCAATCTCTTCAGCTCCTCTCTCCTCATTATCTCCTCCTCTCTCATCTTCCTTGGTCTCTACATCGCAAATGCTTTCATTAATCTCTCTGACTGCTTCTTCTTGGCTGGTGACATCACACGGCGCAAAGGCTGCCCATTGGTCCTCCCCTGCATCGCTATCAGAGTACACGATGGCTAGCTCGGCTTGGAGGCAGTCGCTAAGATGACCATCACTAAGGTCATCTCTGTTGCCAGAGTCCTGACCCCAGGCTTCCTGCAACATGGCCACTGTAGGCTGCTCTGAGGGATCTGAGGTAACGATCAAGGGCTCTGATGATGGAGCACATACTGGACTGTTAGAGATGAAGAGGAGCTCTTCCAAATCATTGTCTTTCATCTCCCCCACTGTTGTACTTAACCATCCGTCCTCCTCTTTTGCGTCTACTCTTCTTCCATCTTCTACATTTGTGTTTTCAATCCTCTCATCCTTCCCTCCTTTTTTTTCTCCCTCCTCATCCTCTTCCTCAGTTTTTTTTCTGTCTAAATCTCCACTCTTTGTTTCTCCTTTACTTCCTTCTTCACCCTCTACTTTTCCTGGTCTTTCATCTTCAATTGCTATTTCTCCCTTTCCTTTATCTTCTCCTTCTTTTTCTACCCTCCCTCCATCTATCTCCCCGTCTTTTCCTTTTTCTGTCTCATGTTCTCCTGTTTCCTCTCTCCTCTGTTCTCCGATGTCAAAAACAAGATAGTCACACTCATCTCCATCTGCTTTTCCATTTTCTCCTTCTGCAGCTTCTTGTCCTTCCTGTTGACCCCTGACTGGCTGCTGTGTCCCATCAGCCTCTGGGTAATGTAGTTCCTCTTCTTCCTGGCTGCGCCACCTAACCAAATTTTCTCTTTCCAGGTCTGTTAGTGGTGGTGATGAGCTGATCTCCATGGTAACTGGATCTGTTGGCTGTATCGAAGTTGGAGAGTTGTTACTGCTGCTGGAGTTATCGTTGTCCTGGTTACCGTCAGTTAACTCAGCTGCTGTCCTCCTTAGCCCAGCTGTAGCTCTCTGTGGACACAAGCACCTTGTTTGGTCCTGGTAACTTGATAACAGTCTCAATAATACAGCTATCTAAACATTTTCTGTACAGCATGTGTATGGATGTCCACTTCTTCTCAACGTTGAGACAACAAATTACCAGTTGAAAATTCTGAAAGACCAGGGCAACATTTTCAAATTAAAATGTGAAAAAATCTTTTGTTCTACAAAAGATTTTTTTAGATCAAAATTTGAAAATTTGGATTCAAAAGAGGATCTTTAGTAAAATGTTACACTTTTTGTTGCAGTAAATAAACCATTTCAGTGATTAAAATTAAGTCATTGCACTTACAAAAAATCTAAATGGTAATCATAATTATATTATGAGAATTTAACAGAGCTGTACCAAATAGTTTAGATAATTATAATAAATGGCTTAAATTTTAAATTAGCATTTGATGGCTGAATTTGAGCATATCATTGGGCTGTGAGTGATGTATGGGTTGGATGGGCAGGATGGCAGCCAGTGATTGCCCCTGAAATAATTAATAACTTGTGTCTTGTCACCCTGTCTTGATCTGGAGCCATTTACAACGGGAGGAGAGCTCAGGATTAGTATTTTAGACTTTCGAAATTAAAAAAAATACTAGTTTCCAAATGCAAGAAAATTTTTAAATTCAGCTTTCTCGGAGGGGGGGAGGAGTTATTAAGTATAGCACCAGACTATTAGAATTTTTATTCACTGTCTAATTACTTGAAATCTCACAGTTTTGAGATTAAACAAAATGTCTCCTTATTGAATCATTCTTGACATGCCCCTGATATACTTTTTTGGCTTTTTATGTTTTTAACTTTACCTAACAGAAATAGGTTTTTAAAAAAACTATTTAAATACAATGCTCTTTAAAAACTGTCATTTTTACACCAGTTGTCCCTTTATGCTTTTTCCCTCCACGTATTGATTTAATGGTGAATCGTCCTTAAAAAATTAAAAACTATTTCATTGCCTTATTTAAGCAATTAATGTGATTTTATCTGGAATAAACAAAAAATTACAAGGAAAAATCAATGACCACTTCAGAAAAAGAAAAGTTTAACTTTTAATGTACTTGTAAGCTTCAGACATACGTGCTACACCTAGCCTAGAGTTTTATACATAAAGAGACACACTTACAGCACACACACTCACATGCATAATGTAGATTAAAACAGTCTATATGCCCTGTAAATGTTTGATAGACTAAACTAAAGCCTTCATATCGTTACCAGGGCAGCAATGCGTTGGCTGTGAGTGGGTTAGAAGATTATTATGGTCTGTTGTTCCAGGCATGTGCTAGTGACAGACGGGAGGAGTTGCTATGGTAACACTAAGTATAGATGCAGAGGCAGGCAAGCTGTTAAAGTCATTTCTCTTTCAGTTAAGTCACAATGTGAGAGGAAAATTAAATTCAATCCATATTATACAGCAGCACTTCTTATTTGTCTTAAAGTCATTTTTTGAGTTGAAATGAACATGACAGTTTTATTAATGTGTTAACAGATGTAAAGGAATTTGACAGCTAAAATATGAAAAATGCTAAAATCTCTATCCATGCTTCCTGACCTAAAAAACATTTACAAACAATGACAAACATGGGGTCTAAAATGACCACAGAGCGACAGCCTTGGAGACGAAATAAAAAAAGATAAGTAATTAGTTTCTACATCGGTGACGCACGTTCATACCTATGAATGTTTCACTGATGTGTCATAGTCATACCATTCAGCATGTGTCAACACAAACACTGAAGGACTGCAAAAGCTTCTATAACATGCCTACAGCTTCCTCCATGCAATGTTTTCGGGGTTGGAAAAGTAAGTGACGCATTTAATATGTAGGACCTGACTTTCTTTAAAAAAAAACAAACAAACAAACAAACTAGGGACTAAAATGTGTCACAGCACAGGATTGTTTCAGGTCCATGTTTGATGTATTTTGTCTACTTTTATTAAGCCGAGGTTAAATCATATTAGCAATAAAGTTATATTTATCCCTTTCATCTAATGTCTCACTCTTTTAGACATCCTTTATGCAGGTGTAGGGCTTTGCAATATTGATCAAAAAATTCTGTCTCAGTTTTTTTTAAGGATAAGTATTGGTGCTTTAACAAAATATTAACAAATGAGATTTTTTGATTCATAGTCATCAGTAATGCGAATAACTAACTAAAAGAAAATATTATAAAAGTTGGAAAAGTCTAGTATGCTTAAAAAGTAACATCACGTTACTGTAATGCAGCCTTCAAAAAAAGTAAAAGACAACACTTATGCCCTATCAGAATGTAACGATTTCGATTTAATTTCCTCAGCACTCGAAATGTGATGGCATGACCTAATATACATTATCTATGAACTGCCTTCATTCAAGCTATATCCCACAGCAGTCGATTAGGTTCACTGAAACCCCACTCACATGGCTAAAACAGTTCAAACATACTGCTGCAAACCTGTGAGCAGATATTCTTAGCATAACACATAAAACATATATCCTCTAGGATATATGAAGATTAATGACAGTGCATAGGTGCTTCTGGGCCATTCAATCATTTCATTCTCATTAAAGCCAAATCTTCTTCTCCAAGAGAAGTCACAACATATTGAAAAGGATTACAGAGTTATTAGTTACACAGCAGCTCTCAACTCTAATCCAAGCTTCCGATCACTGCCTGGATTTAAACCAGCCACCTTTTAAATCACTGGCAGACCTTTTTTTAACCTCTGTCAATTGCACAACTTCATTTCAAACTTCAGATTCCAAATATATGAGGAAGGTTCCCCACACAGAATTTAATTGCCTCAAAACTGAATTCACTTCCGGTCCAAAACAGCAGTTTGCCCCAACAACAGCTGGAGGCAGCATGATCAGCATTATTTAATCAGACACCACTGTGTGTGTATGTGTGTGCATATCTTTGTTCATATGTATGTGTGTGCGGGGTGGGAGGATTACAGAGCAGCTTTAGGCATCATGTGTTTTATCAAAGATGAAGACATGTTGCCTCATCAGTAGGCATTCCATCATGCACTTTTCTGTTCAGTGATGTTCTAATCAATCATATCTCCTACATTTTGTTGATTTTGTTCTGTTCTATCAGATCTATATTCTTTATTATAAAGTGTAGTTACACTGTAATGATAATTTTATGTTCAACAATATTCTAATCCGTCAAATGACTGCTGAGTCAAATGTGTTATATAAGACAGCACCCTGAAATCGGGCAAAACATCAAAATCGTGACAGATAAGCGTACATACAGAAGCCAAGAAAACCGGGCTTTGATGGTAGCTCAAGCTAAGCCAAAGCTTCGCGCAGACACCTCGTGCATAGGCTGCGTGGTGGTCGCCAAAAACGTCCCCAAATCTCCACCGCACGAGGAGGAGGCCACAGACCCAGGGAAAAGTGTTCTTGTTTATTATAACGACGTTGTTGACTTGTGTCGGTGATTTGTTTATTTACCTACCAACAGCTTCCAGCACAGCAGCCAAAACGATATCATCTCCAGGCGGCCGCGGCGCGCGCATTCCTCTCCACCTCTCCCTAACGGCAGCGCGAGCAGCCAGGCGGCCACCCGCTGGCGCGAGGAGGGACGCATGCAAGCTGATGGCTGCGGCGCGTGTATGTTAGTGTGGTGGAGAGAGGCAGAGAGTGTGGAGAGAGAGAGAGGAAGGATATATCGACCTGTGCTATTATGTTGCTCGTGAATTAGAGCAGAAGAGATAAACCTGTATTGGCAGCCTATTGTACATCACTCTCTCTCTCTCTCTCTCTCTCTCTCTCTCTCTCTCTCTCTCTCTCTCTCTATTTCTCTCTATTTCTCTCTCTTCTCTCTATTTCTCTCTCTCTCTCTCTCTCTCTCTCTCTACTGTATCCCTGGCTCTGCCTCTTTCTCTCCATCTGTTAGTCCCACCACGGCACGCGCATGCTGCATCCGGCGGCCCTCCAGGTTCCAACGCTGTAAAAGATAGCCATCCTAACAAGTAGGCTAGGCCTGTAGGGATATCACATTAAAAAACCACGGCCTTAATTGAGGAGTAATGCGACGTCACGATTTGGTACACTCCTAATATAACAAAATGAAGTTGGTAATATAGTCTTGGCCCAGTGCAGTAACTGTGGCACACAGTTTACAGAAGCAACTAAAATACTTTAAATCCCTGCCTGATTGCCTCAATTTGCATCTGATTCGTTGGCGTTTCCTTTGGAGTCATGACTCATGACTAATCTGATTTTCAGATTCAATATGATTTCCCAGTGATGTTAACATATGATAATAATCACATATATACGTTCATAAATCCGAGTTTAATGTGTTTTGACCAAATTTTCCTTTTAGCTATCGCTTCTTACATTTTTTACTGCAGTTCTTTTTTCTACCTCTTTTACATAATTTTTAAAGGAGCTATTTACAACAGTATAATGAAACAGTCCTGTTATTAATGCAGTCACAGGAGAGGTGATAGATAAAATTGAATGAGCCTGGTGGTGGACTCATGACCCTTCGCAGTGACTGACAGACTCTTATGTAATCTGGATGAGAGTTTGTGAGCTAGGTGAGCTGAGGTAAGGGTCAGGTGTCTGGACACCAGATCACATCTGGCTGAACAGCCCAAAGTATCACCCAAACACACACACGCACACATACAGCAAAGGACTGAGTGCCAGCCACTCTGGATAAGGACAACCGATTAGGGAGAGGGATACAGACAGACAGACAGACAGACAGACAGACAGGAAGGGATAGACACTGAGACAGAGAGGGAGGGAGAGATGAGTGGTTCATCTCTATGGGAAGCAAAACTAGGATTTGACCTTCACATATGAAGTCATTATTGAACTGCCAACAACTGGACTGTTGATGTAATCACTTGGGCTTTAATCTAGTGGCAATCTGCTCTTAACCCTTCAGAGTAAATAGAAACCTCGGAGTGTTCTGACTAGTTCTGGGACTATTTTAAAATGCACAATAGGTTGACAATAATGCTACAGATTACAGTGCATGATGTCAGTCTGTGGGTGAATTTTTACTGTTGTCACTTAAGTGTGCTGTTATCAAATCTAAAAAGACAGCTTCGTCAGAGTCATGACCAAGTATTTTCTTTATGTCTGCCACAATGTGTTCATATGAAAAAAAAAAATTTTGATCAAATGATAAAATGGTAAAAGTTGTGGATAAAAGCTGAAAAGAAATAAACCTGCTGCTGCATTCCTCTGCCTAGGTTTAAGCCACATGTCAGCTTAATCAGCCATGTCACAGCAGGTGATGGATTTTAGTTGTCAAAACACTTGTGACTGCTTGCTGATTAGAAGGAGGTCCCTATTGCAACATGCGCCAATATGCTTTAATGCCTCAAGCTCAAGAACTTGTACCATAACCAGTTTTCTGGGTACAAAATATGTCATTTGTCTTCCCATTTCAAACACACAAGTACTGTAAGACAAATTTTTAATCTAAAGTCCCATTAATGATCGTTCTTCAGTGTCTCCTGGAACTGTTTTAAGTTTAGGCACAGAAACTGTTTGATTGAAGTTGGGAAAGATGTTAGTCATCGTTATAAAACACACCATCAGTGGCCAGGATTCAATTCACACAGGTGGCAAACTGAAGGCAATACTTGAAATAATCATGTCTGAGTACGGGAACAGGACAGGACTCTCCATCAACATTATCAAAACAAAGGAATGTTGATCAAAATGACAGAATATTGTTTGGAAGAATGCTGCCTATCCCTATAGCACAGTTGCACACACGAGAGAACAAATGTTTTATACTGTCACTTCAGAGGTCACACACTGGATAAAATTCATTTCCAAACCAAATAGTCCCATATATCAGTGCAATCCTGCTTTTATGTGATTTAACAAAATGGCTTTACTGTGATTGCATGCAGTGGATTGTATCAACACAGTAAATCGTTACGTGCTTTTCTCTTGACTAGTAGATGAAGGACAAGGTCACAGCTAGATGACACTGTGCTGTCAGCTAACACACACGCACAGAGACACACATACACACACACGTGCACACGCATGCACACACGCACACACGCACACACACACACACACACAGACACAAACACAAAAAAACACAAGCACACACAAACAC
>JAPZDY010000004.1:1238468-1251405 GCA_029783645.1 Ctenochaetus hawaiiensis | reverse complement strand
TGAGCAGTGGTGGGATAATGTGGAGAGGAAAAGCAAGAAAGAGCTGAGTTGTGAGGGAGCGAGGAAAGTGTGTTTCCGTGTGTGATCCCTCCCCTCCCCCATCCTGGATGGCACATGTGCAAGAAAACCATAAGAGCACAACTAAAGCACACATTCACAAAAAAGAAAAACAAGAAACAAATCAAAACCAAAAAAACTAGAATATTACATCCCTTTACATCCCCTCCTTGTTCTCTAACTGCTTGTTGAAATCAGGGTTATGGGGGCTGCAGTTTGTGCCAGCATGCTTTGAGCAAGAGACAGGGACATGACTGGTTTCACACACAGGGCCATAAAGACACATTCACACCCCCGGACAATTCAGAGTCTCCACCTGTGATACATCTGTGGGGGACAACCAAAAAACCAAGTAACCAAAGGAACATGCAAACACTCAACAGAGAGGAGCATAACATTTCAAATACATCATACCAGCTTCACATAAAGCATGTTTTTCATTATCATGTTGTAATTCTTTGTCTGTTGTTTTGTTTTCTTATATGTCCATGCGTTTGTTTGGACCTTTGGATACGAGCATAAGTAAAAAATTAGTAAAAAAAATAAAGAAAAAAAAGTTGCTTTCCAGGTGTAGCCTACCTGAAATGACTCCACCGGGCCTGTAGGTGGCACTAGATGTGGTCAGTGTGAATGGTGGGCTGCTTGTGGACGGGGTGAAGGGCGGATGTACAGGCATCAAGTTGCCACAGGACCACGCCACCGAGCCATTAGGGAAACACACACACTCCTCCACACAGCACACACACACCACTGCCAACAGCAACATCCCAGCTTTCAGAGGCATCTGAAACAGACAGGAGGGAAGGAAACAGCCAGGTCGCCTTCTGGCTTGAAGAAATGCCCCAACAATTCCCTTTGCTGATGAGCATGTGACACCAAATATTAACATTGTCTTCCAGGTAAAAAACAGATGGAGAAGCGAGAACTTATAACTATACTCGCAATGGCTTTTCCTCCTGAATTTAGAGGAACAATAAACTGTCAGTATGTCTTCAGCACAGGAAGAAAAACAAGATGAGACACATGTGAGATGAAACACGAGGACAACGCCATGATGGGCAATGTAGAGAGCAATGACTTAAGAATTTTTTAAGAATGTAATAACTTTCAGAAAGGCACGTAAAGAGGCTCAGAGACATGCAGCCCCATCTGGCATTTATTGATGGTTGTCTTCCCAGAGAGCCATTAATATTAAACGCTCCAGATTTCCTAGTCAGGCTCTGGAAGTGCAGGGAACCGAGCTTTAATCTGTTCTGGAAATATTTAAAGAGTAAATCTGGAATTGGTTTGTATTTCCTATTGATAACAAAACCCCATGAAAAGATCAAAACTAACAATGAGTAAGTCTGTCTCTCAATACGCTCTGACTTCTTACAGCTGTCAGAGGGTCTCAGCTTCAGGCTCAATGGTTCCCACAGAAGACATAAATCATTAAAATGAACAAGATGAGAAACCAAAGGTCCATGACAGGCTTATAAAATACAACACAATGTTAAAGATCAGACCACTGGTTTCAAACCATCTGGCTTTTGACCCCACACTATTACTGCATGAAAAGCACTGAACTAAACTATCCCCACCTCAAACAATTATACTAAAACACTGCTTACATGCAGCATCAGAGGTACATATCAAATAATGTTGTTTAAAATAGCATACATGCAACAGGTCCATTTTATGCCAAGAATATTTTTTTGTATTTTTTACAAAAAAAAAAAAAAAAATTGTTGTAAAAAATACAAAAAAATTGTACTTGTATTATTTAAAATTTTCCATTGATAGTTTTGCAAGTAATACTACTGTTTTTTAACTTAAGTAGGATTTTGAACGCAGTACTTGTAAAGGAGAGACTTTTCTATATCGCTGTGCTTTTACTTCTCCTTTAATTAAGAATCTGAGTATTTCACACAGTAATGGAGTATTGCTGCTTCTGCTATTTTCATGTGAAAAAAGAAAAATGCAGAATATTGACAGCATTGTCCATTGGCATAGCAAATTGCCAGAGACAAAGAGCTAGTTAGGCACACTGAAGTTACTTAAATTAAGTTCCTTCCTTTATTAAAGCTCCTTGAAAGAAGAAAAATGGTGAAAACTCCATTTCATTGAGTCATAAGCATGAAAACCTCAAGAATATTTTGCTGCATAAAAAAGGGAATATGATGCAGAAATTTTACCAATAATAAGCCTTTTTTTTCTTTCTTTAATTTGCCATGGTCATTGGTTCTAACTAAAAACCATCATTAACAACCAACATTTGCTTTGACATATTCAACATTATTTTTAACATTTCTGCTTGTAAAATTTAATTCAGGAGCTTGACTGTAAAAAAAAAAAATCACACAAAAAGTGATTTTATGAATCTGGTAGCTTCTTCGATCTTTGAATTCTTGAGTAAAAAGATCCTAATTGAACAGATTGATAAAACTTCTTTCCTGCCTGTTTTAAATCTGATGGATTCACTTTATATATAATTGTCAGTTTTCATGGTCAGTATATGTTAGTAGACTGATGGAGTAGACAAGCTTCCATTTATCTTTCAGAAACATATGAAAACAAATTGGAGTGAAAACAATAAAAAAGGCTTCAGCTTTGGAATGGCTTTGAAAAGACTAATTTGAATGTTTGTTTTAAGTTTTGTATATTTTTGATATTTTACAACATGGGTGAAGTGTGACGACGGATACTTTCTCTAGAATTTTTTCACCTATTCTACAAACATATGAAGACACACTGATCTGAACGTGTAGGAACTTACCTTTTCTCTGGAGCTGTGGGTCTTCTCCTGCAGACATACACACACACATACACCCATACACAAGTTTATCAGGGATTCATTCCTGCTACCATGAAATAACAGATCAATCGTTTGTGAACAGATACAAATAGAATGACACAAAATCACCTTGAGGTCCTCCTCTGTTACCTGAAGAAGCAAAGTGTCTTGTCGAGAGCAGCTCAGGTGAGTAAACTGGTGTGCACTCATGTGTTTGATTTGGTTTCCCAAGGAGTCATCCATTGGGATCCCACTCTTGTAACCATGACAATGCTAACTGCGTGGTAAGAGGGGTGAGTATTCTAAACAACACAATGATCAAATAAGATGCTCTCCCAAACAAACACCATGAAAAACAGGTCATGTATCACATGATATCTTAATTAGTACCCACAGTTCCCCTCTAATGCATGGTCCTTCATTTCAAGGAGCAAACCTTATGTCTCTGCTATGTCTTCATCCCAGCTTGAATTACAATGCTTAAGCTGGCTGCTATTGAAGTTAGTTTTTTCTTTTGGTTACCAGGTCTTTACTTGTTATTCAGTTCTCTTCCTACATATTCTTAAACCACCTCCTAGAGAAAGCTTCAGTTTCTGCATGTAGTTCTGTTTTTTGTCCTTAACAACATGAATGGGTTTCTCGTGGAAATGACCAGCAATCAGAAGTCAGACACAGATTCTTGTCAAAAAAAATGCTGATCTTTTATTAATTTGTATAACAGTAAGCCAAAAAAACAAAAAGCAGCTGTGTGGACAACAGGTAAAGGCCAGTGAGACGGACAGGGCCAGTTAAGTGTATACAGAGTCTCCAGTGACGTATTTGTACCAAGTTCCTCGTTAAACCATCACATCTGAAATGACTACAGGAATATAACCAGGTGCTCCAGCTCTGCTCTTGCAAATGCCACTTTCTGTAGCATCAACTTTTTCATTCTCCCTCTCTGACAATTTACATTCATTCAAGAGGAAAATTCCTTCAAAGCACCCGGGATTTTGTAATAAAAATTGTCATTCTAAAAGGACACATCAAGGTCTTTAGCAATACGCTTGTGCTGGCTTTCCCAGAGACACATGAGAGGACAAATGAGAGTTTTATTTTTGTGTGTCCACTCTAGACATAGCTCATGTAGCTTTCTCTTATTACTTTTTTAAAAACTTTTTTATTGAGAGCAGGGACAAACTGATCTTTTGAATGTAAAATTTTGTCTTATTTATAAGTTTAACTTGATGCTGTCTGTAAGCTAAACAAAGATTCATCTGAGAGTCGCCCGGGGTTCATTCACATCGTTGTTAGTTGTGTTTATCCTACGGTGAAAATCATACTCCAGAGATTTTTGCAGACAGTCAAGGCACTCAGCAGTTGTTGTTTAAGAAATAGCTCCAGTGCATCATTAGGTTCTATTTCTGACAAGTTAAATGCATAAATAACACCTTACAAAATTTTTGAAGATTTTTTCTCACTTTTGAGGGATGTACTTGCAGATATGCCAACAGTTTCATAATGCCTCCAGTCTTTGTGCTATGCTAGGTTAAACATCCTGACTGGGTGGTCGTACTAGACACACACAGACATTACTTAAGAATATCTATGATTTGCATTTCACCTCCTTTGACTTTTTCTGTTGTTACAGTCTCAAAATATCAGTCACAGTGGATTTGAATTGGCGTTTTTGATACGAATCATAATTAAAGAGCAAAATGTTATTTTATTCTAAACTGAAGTCAAACAAACAAACACAGAATACATATGTTAAATCTGAAATGTTTAAGCAAAACTCTGATTTCACACTTTAGACACACTGTGACTCAACTTGTTGGGAGGAACTGCTGTAAATATTTATCATAAAGCCTTGGTTGTCTCCAGGAAGAGCTGACATAATTTCCTTAGATGATGTCACTTAAGTCAGTAATCGTTGGTGTGGAGTAAGAAAGAAGTGTTTACCAGACCTCTTAACTTTGCTGCTGATCTCTTCTGCAGGTGAGAGGCTTCAGGCTACATGAGCCACTACTGGCACAACACACCCACATCTCTGGCTAAACTGTCAGCAGTTGGGTTGTGTTGTGGGTAATGTTCAGCTGTAGGTGCCAAGTTTTTAAAAGGAAGAAGAATGTGTGCAATTAAAAGGATAATATTTCAGGTTTTGCAGCATCATTTTGATCTTTCTTTGTCAACATTATTTCATAGGTTTGACGGAGTGTAAAATTATATGTGGACTACTGTTTTATATTGTTCATTTTTATCACATATTTAGGTTCCAAAAATAGTTTGTTCAACTTGTTTTTCTGAAGAAATGCACTTTTGTTGATGTGTCATTAGCAAATGATGTGATGTTAAAAGAACCATGACTTCTGTTATATTCCAATGTTATATTTTAAAATGCTAACATTTAGTTTAGCTACGATCAGGTGTTACCTGTCTTCATGTTGCAGTAGTCTAGATGCTAATGACAATAAGATCATTTTTAGGTGCAACATCATGAAAGTATTGAAAGTACTGCAGTTTGTTACTCTGCAGACAAAGACAACGGTGTCATGAATCAGTTGGTTAAAATGAAAAAGCAATGAGTTTTTTGGACCATGAGACTAAAGTTGGTAAAGCTTTGCTGGTATGGTATGTTAGTCAGTGCAGGGCAGTGGGCTGTGCTCTGTCTGTTGTAGACTGTGTAAATTCATGTTCTGACTGGCAGAAAAAAATTGCATTGCTACATATAAGCAAGGCTCAAGTGGTCAAACTTAATAAAGGGCTGTTTTGGTACGGAAGGACTAGATGAAGGCTGAGGGGCTCAGCAGCATTTTATTTTCCATAACCAGTTTATCCGTGTCCACTGCCATAGTAGCAAGCTGCCTTTAGGCTGTCTTGTGCTTTGGATACACCTTCTTTAGTGGAACAGAGACAATAAGAAAAAGTGAGTGAATAGATAGATTTTAAATATTTACTACTAAGAATATTTCTTTAAAACAGCATGGGAGATACTTAAAGTGATAGACAAAGAGGTGGTTGGATGGGGAGTCCTTGTGGGTTTTCCCCCTTTCAATAGTTACTGCAACAATGAGAAGGAGGAGAATAAAGAAGATATAAAGAACTGAGGAAGGATAGTTTAATGAAAACACTAGTTTGCTCCCTCCTCATAAGAGTTTAGGAAGCAGTTGAAGAAAAAGCTCAGTATATCCTCAAGCTATCTTTATTCACATTACCGGGTAAGAGTTGCTCAGTACGTACATTGAGTAGCATGCTGGGAAAATGATGGGCCTCTGTTAGATAGAGTAGGCTCAGGCCCCTTAAACTGCGCAATGAAAGGGTTCAGGGCTGGTTTATTTGTTCAGTTCTTTGGACAAACTTCCAGTTGTAAAATATCGCTACAGAACAGAAAATTTTACTTTGTCTGAGAAACTCTTTTACTGATGACTCTTTAAAAAAACATTAGGAGTAATCTTAATTAGTTATATTTAGTAGTGATGACACTACTACATACATACAACCACAGAATCACTTTTGTAGGAGCAATTGTAAAGGTGACAACCAACATTAAAGGGATAACAGGTAGGACAGGTAACACGTAAGGACAGTAACCACAGGTTAATCTTGACATCAATGACAGGTCAAAGAGTTACAAAGTTAAACTTGATGTCACAAGGCCTTACATTGCTAGCAGCAGGCTTTTGTGTAGCACCTAAATGAATGTAATGTGACCTTTGGTATCAGTGGTTTTTGTGAAGGGGTTGAGGTGAGAGGTTACAGTTAAGACTTTATGGTCTTGGTGCCTTACAGGACTGGCAGCAGGCTTTTCTGTAGTACCAATGGGAACACAGTTTCACCTTTAGGACCAAGGCACAGTTGGCTGTTGGTCTGTCTTGACAGGAGTCATCTGCTGCCGCTGCTGCTGCTGCTGGGGCTGCTACTGAAAAAAACACACAAAAAGCCACATTAAGTCTAAAATATGTTTAAAAAATGGTCTGAATGCTTGAATAAATTCTCAGGGGCATTGTAGGAGAACACTCTTTCACAGTGACGCATCTAGGAGTTCATTTGTCCTCCTCTGCCGGAGCTGAAAATGTGCTCAAATATTGCATCACCTACGGTAAATGCACTGTGTTTGTTTTTGTACCTGGTGCCTCCGTTGGACAGCTCTGGATTTCACAGCTCTGTCTGGCTTCTGGCTTGAGGGCAGAGTCGCAGCTGTGGCCCCTGGTTACAAGCTCCTCCCCCTGGTAACACTTCACCTCTCGAACCTGGACACCACTCCCACAGGTCTTACTACACTGAGGGGGTATGAGGGGACAGGGCTTCTCATTTTTCTCCATATTTATTAATGATCAGATGTACAGACACTCATTTTAAATAGAGCTGCGCCAACAAAGCAATATTTAATAAAAAGTATTAACTCCGCTAACAGGATATTTATGAATGGACAAAACTTTATGAAATGTATATGATTTGAGGTTACTACAGTTGTGCACTGGCAGACTGAAGCATCAGCGGGTATGCATTCATACTGACAGACAGATAGACCGTTACCTGAGACCAGGATGTGGTGAACCACTTGGAGCAGGGTCTCTGGAAGCAGGAGGAACTGGTCTCAGGTTTGTTGGTTTGATCACAGCTGCTGTCTGGAAACTCTTTGAACACACCACTCTCCAGCCCAGCACACACCACCTGGCGCTGACGTACGCCGCGCCCACATGTAGCATTACACTGAAACACACATCACAAACACATAAAACAAAAACAGAGACCTCTTAAAGCCCCTAACAAACCGGTTCTTTAAGGTTCCCATAAAGTTTATATGAACAGTCAAGTGTTTTCATCACTTATGTCCGCCTTTACACTATCTGACAGTGACACAGAATTTCAGAGTCTTTTGTTTCCAGGAAAACTATTAAATTATGTTGATGACTCATGCTCTACTCTGGAGAGTAAAATAATTGTGTATTGAATCAAATGTTTTCTCATTTTTTTATAAATCAGCCTAAGCACAGTGTATATACTGGTGTATAAACTTTATATACCATGCTGTACAAAAAGACTGTTTTTATTAGTTTTACAAAAGCACAGCTTTATTATGTTATTCAGTGATTTTGAAGGCACTGGATTGCGGTTTATCTAAAAAATATTTTATCTGTTTATTGTAGCTGCTGCTTCACATAATTGTGTAAAAAAAGCATTCAGGAAACTCATGGTTACTTTAAATGTTTACCTGTTGCCATTCCTGTTCAACCCAGTGAGGGGCGCAGTCTCTGTCACCACAAGGATAGATGGCAAGCGGGCGTAGTGATTGGTCACACTGCTCCTCTGACATCACTATCCCGCTTGATGATCGACACATCACTGCACGCACCATCCTTCCTTCTCCGCAGGCGCCCGAGCACTGGCAAAAATACAATGTTTTAATTCATATATTTATTCATATATTTAAGTAAACAAGACTACAATTTTAAAAAATCAATTAGTTTTGAAAGAGAGGTGTTAAAATGCCCGATTTAGTGTTTTTGCTTCTTTGTTAAAAAGTGTGTGCTGTTTAACTCACAGGTCCCCAGTCAGAGACTGTCCATCTTCTGTCACAGGGTGGGCCTTCACATTCCTGACTTTCTATTGGCTGTGAGGACTTGTTACATAGTTTAAATTCCATGGAGCAACGAACCTCCCGATGACGAACCCCTTGAGAGCCGCAACGTGCCGAACACTAACATACACAATGAGACACACACATACAGCACGTCACATTAGTATAATTTAAGAGACTTTTTTTTATCTCAGCTGTCCACAGGAATATTACAGTCTTCTGTAAAAAAATATTCAACAGCCGTGTTCTGTCACCCTCATGCGCCCTGCATTAGCCAACAGGCAGATAACTCCTTCCCCAATCACCATGATGAAGACGAAACTCAGTTCAACTTCGTTTAATGATGAACTAGGGTAGGGTAAAACTGAGAAACAAAATACAATGAGTTTACATACACTGCATATAAAAAATATACATATCTAGCATACATAAGTCCTGTGTATCATTTTGGTCTTTTAATCAATCTATGTATAACCATGAACACATGAATGTATAAGCACAACATCCACAAAAGGTAAGTAATAAAACAAGACAAAAGCTAAGTATTTTAGCTTAGCTTTAAACATAACACTTAACAAGGTTGGTGTAACCAGATGAAAAATGCAGCCTCAAGCCTTTATAGTGTAACCTCACGTTACGTCACATCACGTGACCACTTGCTGCCAATCAATGCAGTATATGGGGGGGGAAGCAGGAAGTAGCTCGCTGCGGCCAAGCCATGGTTGGAACAGAGTTGCTGCAGGTTAATTTGGAATTGTTTGGCACAGTTTTTTCAGTGATATATTGCTTAACTCTTAACTCTTGGGAGCCGCTTACTGCTGTGTCGTCCGCCTTGAGTGTCCGAGGTTGTAGCTTGGAGCGAGCTGGTGAGTGTTTGTTTGGTTGTTTAATATGCTTTGCATTTGATGTTTATTTATTTATTAGGCAATGATTATTCTGTATGTATGTAGTGGAATGGAAAATAATAATGTGTACACAATAAACTTAAATGAATGGTCCTGTCTTATACACAGGCCAGGTTGATGGCGAGCTACAAGGGAAGTTAACCTTGAACACTACAGCCTCTACCTCACTCCTGCCGGTCCGGGTCGAAGGCACCTTGCAGCCTGTAGACTCCTTTTAATAACATAAGGAACCCTTCTCATCTTTTCTTTCATACACCCACCAACACACCAATCACCACACAAGACTGAACTGTTAAACCTACTGATGATTCATATGGACAATTTCTCATAACCCGGAGCTGGGTTGTATGAGCTTGGGGTGGGATATTTTCATATGTTGCTTATGTTTTGTGCTTGGGGCTGATACAGACTTTGAATATTGTGAAAAACCTGTTGAACAGTGAACTGTGAAATCCATGCATAATATATATATACTCATTGTGCCTTAAAAGTGTACTGAATGGCCATTAAAAGGAATGTTAATTATTTTTGGTAAATATTGTTTTGTTTATTTATTTTTGTTACATATCTTTAATATATGGTACCATTTATACCAAGCAACATTACTGTCTCTATGTGATTCAAAACTCTTCATTTCCTCTCTGAGCCGAGCTTACATCTTCTGATAACTAGTCCAATTATCCAGATACAGATGGCATATTTAGCATATTTGTTATTTTTTCTCCAATTATTACAATCACACTAGTGAACAAGGTAAGTATTGTAGGTCAGCACCACTCTACAATTCACATTAGGCTAACTTATATGTCTGCATTAGCAAATTTGTCCAATCTCAAAAATACAATGTAAGATATTAGACATGGATCTAAGCATAAAAGTAACCTACTGACAATACTCCCAAAAAGGCTGAAATATAGCAGATGGCCACAGATGCTGAAGGCATGAAGCGATGATCTGCCATGCTCTCGCTTCTTCCTGGAACTGAACTATCACGAGACCCCATGGAACTTTGTGAGATCACATAGTTAACAACTAGAATCTCAGAGACAGTGCTCTGAACTCCTTGACTACTGTAACTTACTCTCTAACAGAACAAGCCACACATGTTAATAGAATCGGATGAGGAGTTTTTACAGCAGAGACGACTGTTTCATGATCAAAACCACATGTTGACACTGAGCATTGTTGTAGAGTAATCATTCACCTTCATTTTAAGCACAGTGCAGAAATAAGTAGCAATTCATCTGCAACATAAATGCTGCTGGGGCTCACAGTTGTCACGTCGGACTTTAACACTGTTCAGTGTGTGTACGATCAAGCAGCAGACATGCTGCGAGAGCAAGAAGCTGAAAGGAACATGACTGTACATCCCAGTGCTCAACCACAATCAACAGTTTGGAAATAGCAGACACAGATTTGTTTAGTCAAACATTTTCTGCGTCATGCCATGTTAAAAACACAAAGTCTGAGGTATTCAGAGTAGGAAGGAGTTTTGCTTTCTATGTCAGAGAGAACTCTCATTGTTACAGCAGGAACAGTATCTTTAGCTCAGGCAAGCTCACTGAGGCTTTAGTCTGATCAAATCCCAGCTCTTTTGTAAACAGCCTCAGCCATTGACAGATTATTGCATGTTTATTAGGTGAAAAAGGGACCTTTAAGTTGTATGTAAATAGTACATGAGCACTCTAGTCAAAAATGACTAGATCAACATAAAGAACACTGTTGCTAATTTCTCAACTTTTCAATAAATTTTTGTATCAATTAATTTATTCTGTTAAGTGGTTTCATTACTCAGGGTTAAAATGGGAACTTATGGTTCCCCACTTTTCTAATGCCATAAGCCATCTTCTGTTGATAATGAATCTGTTTACCTGTGTTTGTTAAATACAGGTGTTTTCTGGGCATTCCACAATTTTCCTATTCCTTTGTTTCCCCTGTTCAAATAGTTCAAATTGTGTTGCAATCATAAAATTTAGAATAAACATAGCATGAAGATCAATCAAGTTGATAAGATAACAAATTAAATATTTTGTCTTTGTACTTCTTTTAAATTGAGAGTATTTTTTAAAAAGAATAAACAAATTATTACAATCTGTTTAATTATTTTTTATAAAGCCTTCTAAATACATTTGTAATTAAGGCTATATATCAAAAACACCTTGAAGCTTTTGATTAAATTTATTGTTAACAGAATGCACGGTGGCAGATTTTAGACACAAATTTATATTTTTTGCTGCTTTTACTAAACCAGAATCAGACTTCTCATTATCAAACTTTACAATGTTATCAAAAACCAAACTTTGATGAAATTTTCCTGAAAACACTAGGCATCAGTATCAGCAATACTACTGTTTATCCATCCATCAGAAGAACCATTGCACTGTAGTATTATGTATTACCTCTGACCACTCAGAAACTTCCCATTGGGGTCCACAGCTCTGGCCAAGACAGACCTTCCTATTGGCTGGTTTGTGAAGGTCATGTGACAGACAGAGGGAATCATAGACAGAGGAGTCAAGACCAGGCGACAGCATCTTCCAGCAGCGCACAGTACGATACTGAACGCCCTCACCACAGGTCCGTGAACACTCACTCCAACCACTGGTCTCCCATCTGAGAAAGTGGTGAGACGGTGCAGTTGGTAAGGTCTTCAGTGAAGTGGAAAACAATCGCAATATTTGGTATATAAAAAAAAAAAATCAGTCACAGCAAGAGATAGCATTCCCTTCTCCTGCCAATGCTCTGAATTTCTTCAGGAAAACAAGCATGCGTTCCTGCCTGCCTCCTGGTGTCGTATAGTTACTATCACTATAGGGTGGGAGTCTCCAAGCAGCTTATGATTCAAGCTGATTTTCTATTCAGAGGTGATAAAAATGATGATTACAAGTGACTAAAGATGCATATCAATGCACCATCATCTCATTTAACATGCATTTGCTTTTCTTCTCTGTGGCATAAAAGAAAATGACAATTCCTTGCCACTTGAGATTTAAATATTGCCAAAGTCTGAAGTAATACACATCAGGCTTTTAATTAAACAAAACAGTCAGTCAGTAAAATCAGTAGAGGCAGTACCTTGGAGGACATTCCTTTCCAGTGCAGAACTCATGAGTGGGCTCAGGTCTGGTCAGAGAGTCACAGTAACTGTCATCAACTTCAGTACCATCATATCGTACACAAAGGGCGTAGCTAGTGGTGATACCTGACACAAACACACACTGTGAGCAGAGAGTATGCAGTGCCGACACAGATCAACATTATACAAAGCATGTACAGTAGACTGTGTGTATGGCTCCTTGCCTATTAGAGTAGGATTCAAAATAGGGATCACAATAACAGCAAATGCAGATAATGCAAATAAGTAACCAATAGTTTTATGTACTTCAGTAATATGACTCTTCTCTCACTGAACCACTGACTTTCTAATAGCTAGAAGACCCATCTCCTATGTATTTTATCTATAGATACATAAAATATACAATTAAATTTTCACAATATCATAATTTTACATATAGATGTGATTTAGAGAATAATAAATTGCATATGTATGTATTTACTATATCATAGCCCCCATTTAATTTGACCACACCACACCCTTCAGGTTTCATGAAAAGCAGACCGGTAGTTTTTCTTTGATACTGC
>JAPZDY010000004.1:1208579-1237274 GCA_029783645.1 Ctenochaetus hawaiiensis | reverse complement strand
AGGCAAGTTCACTAAAACCTAACATTTGTCTATTTATTTTATAAAAAACCCTGAATCTATTATGGGTTTTTGAATTACTTGTGCTTATGCTTTTTTACGCTGAACAGAAAAAACGGAAAGTTTTGTTAATAAAGTTCAATGAGACGATTAGAGGCACAGGCAAGCCTTTACACAGTCTGAATCAAAACTGCTTAGATACCACAAGATTGATCTGTTATTTATGCAAAGTGTTGCTCATTATGAACTAAAAGCACATCGTGAATGATGATCTGGAGGATTATGAGAGCGTAATACAATAAGCACAAAAGATTCTGACTGTTAAACATTATGTGGAATAAATGCTTTGAGAAATTACATCTTACAGCATAACAGTGACCTTCAAGCGGGTATCTATTCTACAGCTGTTGCCTCATACCTCACTGTGTTGGCCGCCTGCACTGCAGACACCTGTTGCAGCTGTACCAAGATGGCAGTGTGTGTGTCTGAGTGTGTGCCAGTTTCTCTATCTCTGTGTGTAATGGAGTGTGTGTCAGTGACTGTGAGCATGTCCGAGTGTATTTCCAACTGTGGGTCTGTGTCTTTTTCCGTGTGTGTGGTAGACAACGTTTTCACTTGTGTTTCTGCTGATGAATGTGGATCAGTGAGTGTGAGTTTAACAGAGTGGGTGTTTGACTGTGTGAGGGAGTGTGTGTTTGAGTCTGTCTGGTTGTAATGTAAATCCTCCAGTATCATATAAGGGGTGTCCTCTGGCAGGGCTGCGGGATGAACACCCTGACTGCCTGTGAATGGACAGAAAGAAACAGATATTTTGTGACATTATAACATCAGCGGATACATACCAACAAAACAATGTTACACTAATGCAGTACTTTTCATTTTTTCTGTTCAAATGTTATTTTTATTGTCTCCTGTCTCTGGATGGAAGATTGAACTTGAAGTAAAGTTAAAGAGCAGCACATCGAGGTGCTTGGACCTGTTATGTCTCTATGTTTAAGAGGAGAGAGTAAAGCCTTTCCCACCACTTCTTATCTTTTTGTAAATAGGTTCTACCTTGTTGTGGCCTTTACCACACCAGTTAGTAGTGATGCAGACTTATTAAACTGAACGGAAGCACAACTCCCACAATTTTCTGTTATTCTGCCTGAATATTCTTACACTATTATGGTATGACATTTACTCTGTGCATCATAGTGTAAGCACAATCATAACAAACAAACAGAATATATACAAACAAATTATTTCCATTGTGGTGATACTTAACTACAGAAATAGGCTTTGGTTGTTTTTCCTACCTGGAAAAGAGTGCAGTAGAGTGTTGTCATCAGCAGTGGAAGGCTTGTCAATCGAGTTGGAGGAACTTCCTTTATGAACAGAAAAAAGAGAGAGCTAATGACTTAGGGAGATGCAATAAGTTAATGGCACACAGATAAGCCCACAACACCAAGAGGCTGGACAGCAAAAAGTCATTTGTTTCTGAAAGCATCAGTGAGGGCTGCATCAGACAACATTTTGTAACTTTCCAAATCTGTCAATGGGCAATTACAAACAGGACTTATTAGATATATATTATTTTTAACTGGCAGGTTCTAAGCACAGATGTTTTCTCAATTTTAGAAAGTAAAAAGCACAGTCGTAAGAAGACAGAACACTCTCTGACTCACGATAACTAGATGGGACGGGGGGTCCCCGCTCCTCAACATCATTATGGCTGAAAACATGACTAGTGACATCAGCAGGTCTGTAGACCAACAAGCCAACAGGTGGTGGAGGGCTAGGTGTCCTGATCTCCCGCAGTACTTCCTCTTCCTCTTCTTCCTGCAGCTTGACATCTGATTGGTCATCAGCTTTGAACTGGGTGTTGTACTCATGGACAGATGTTACACTGGCTCTGCTGTAATTTGTGGCTCGAAGTTGATTCCCTCTAATGTCCTCATTAACCTCATTATATGTGAGGTTAAGATGGGAGTGGGGGTCTCTGATGATGCCCTCTGCTGCTGTGATGTCATGAGATGTGCGGGAGATGGTGTACTCATAGGTGATGTGGGGGAGCTTCCCGTTAAGGTTGTAGTACTTAAAGAGAAAAAGCACAGGTTAATTACCTTTTTCTGGAATTTAAAATCAATCCTAAATTATAGTACAATGGGACACAAATGTACTTGTTATGGTGTGCACGTGTGTGTTTGTGACTGTTACCATAACATTCAAGCCCTGAAATGTTGGTCCCTGGGCAATGATGTACTCCAGCCCATCAGAGAAGATATTGCTTGGACGTCTGTATTTAAACACTGTTCCTGCCACATGAAAGTTCTGAGGATTGTCAAACACAGTGTTTCCGTTGAAGAAGAAATGACCGGCTTCATCTGACAAGGCTAGATAGGAGAGGAAACATCAGGGGAGGGACTAAAAAAGTGATATTCAAAACTGGCCAACAATCAAATTATCCTGAATTATACAAATTTGTCTTCATATAGTTTGTACAATACAGGTCTAGACCATGTTTAAGCTAGCTTCAATCAATGTTTTAAAACATTTTAAAAATAAAATATTCTCCATTGTGTTTTAAATCTGTTGATTCACACTGTTTAGTGACCTTGATGAAGTTTTAGGTTCTCACCCAGGATGTTCTCAGTCTTATGTCTCTCTATGATCTGGATGTCTGAAGCTCCAGCTGGGATGTTGGTGATGAACACGTAGCCTGATGACAAAAACATTGACACAATTGTCTGTCAGGAACTCTCATCATAGAGCATTATAATAAAAATTGTGCACTGAATAAAATCATTTAAACATTATCCAAAAAAAGTTCAAATGTCTTCTTCTGATAAAGTTTATTTATCACAGCTGATAGAACAAATAAACCAAAATTTCTTTGACAAAAAACTGTGATAAAATATTTTAGCCAACAACCTTTTATCCCCATGTTGGAGGTAAAACGTTGATATGGCAGCAATAAAAGCATCATGATACCATCACCTGTTACCAATACACCTGTTTACCAGTGGTATGTTCCAAACACGTGCTTTTGGAGTATTCCACAAATTTTCCATTCTTTTGTTGCCCCTTTATATTGTTTTAAAAGAAGAGTTTTAAAAAGAGTTGCTGAAATCAAATTTAGAACAAACATAAACAAACAAAAATAAATTAAGCTGATGAGGCAACGTATTAAATATATTGTCTTTGTCCTGCTTAAGTGTATGTCAAAAAGAAGTAATTTGATACTGGTTCTTTTAGTCTAATCTCTACTGGGTGAGATCTTAATTTAAAGTAGTTTTCTTAAGTTTGATAAATGCTCTTGACTAAGTCTAGAGGGGTCACGGTTAACTTTGACTGAATTAAATATCTTCTAAGTTTTATTTGGCTAAAATGTAACTAAAAATGATAAAGACAATGACTAAAACTAATCTGAACACAGCTGAATAAATGAACACTATTTCAGCAAAGTGATATTTTAAGGTTTCCTAGAAGAATTGCATTCACACCTGAGAGTAAAGGTTAAATTTGCAGTAATAGTGGTGGAGCTATAACATACTCATTCAAGTTTCAGGCTTCTGTGTCAAGACATTCTGTAAGACACATGGTATGCACATTCATTACCTGAAAGTTCATAGTGAGGACTGCTTAAGGCCTAGACAAGTTGCCTTCAAAACACAAACTGCAACTTTGCATTTTATGCAGTCTATGTAGTTTAGTTGTGCAAGTGTAACCAAATTTAAAACCACATATGCACACGCAACATGTATGCACATCTGTCATCTGTGTTTGTGTGTGTTACCTAACTGTGTGAGTGCCTTCCTGTATGATCCCGAGATGCGCTGGCATGATGTCCCATTGCCTCCACATACTCCACATCTGTCTACCGTTCTACTGCTGTACAGCTCCCCATCACAGCCTACAGGCTGCAGGATACAAGATATTTACCATTTAATACAGTTTCTTTCTGCTGGTGAATTGTTATCTTTAACAAGGAACAGGCTTGAAACGAGAGTAACACTGCAATATATTTTTCATGGTATTAAATACATTTAACACATATTATTAATTCTTACAAGGAAACTTGTGAAATAACTTTTTTCTTGTTGGATTACCTGACATATTCCCTCTATACAGACTCCATGGTATTTGGTATCACGACAGAAGGTGCCATCGTGGGCAGGAACTAGCAGCTGTCGCTCACCACTAATGGTTGTGCACTGAAGGTCACATGGCTTATTGGAGATGCTGATGTAATCAGCTACACAAGAAATTATAAATTTAAAAAGATATTTACTTTATTGACATTGCAATATAGGATTCCTGTGTAATGAATTCAACAAAATTCAACTGGACCCACATAGTTATCATGTGGGACTGCCATTTTTATTTTTTAAAGAAAGAACAACATGCAAGTTGTGAATGAGTGTCCATTTAGATGAAGCACTGGGGGCAGAGTGTTTTTGTTTGACTGTGTTAAAGATTGACACCTTGATAGTAAAAGAGGCAGGCAGATAGACAGAGAAGAGAGACTGATAGAATAATATTATACCTGGATAAAGAGGTATCCATTTGTAGTACTTTCTTCCAAAGGCTTTAGAATTGAACTGGGAACACTGGTGCTGTTTGAAGCTTACACTGGGGCTGGGACAGGGCTAAATTACCAACAACACACAGTAAAAAATGTTTAAGTTGCAAGTATTTTATTTCTAATGTCTTTCAATTAACCTTCATGTTCCCTGGTTAAAGTATCAATTGAGAAAATTTATGATCATATGTATTAGTACCAATGTAGTATCATACCTGGTTTGGACAGAGCTGGTACTGTTTAGGCGAGCCAACACAATACGAGCTGTTAACATTTTGTGTGGTGGACAGCCTGAGACAGAAACAAGGTAAAATACAGGATAAAAAAAAATGGTTAATTTCCTGTTTATATTGACAAAATACCAGATCCATAAAACCCTACATTGCATTTTTCAAGAACATTTTAGATTTGATAAGGGACATTCTTGCTGCAGTTGAGACCTTAATGTGATCCAGGTGGCCATCCATCTGCAACTGTTATCAGTTTTGTCCTTGTATCATGCATTTCAGAATATATATTAAAAATGCAGCTGACAGAGTTGTAACTACCTGGGCTATGTATATTCTTGGCACTTTTTTTATTTTATTCTTTTCATTTTTTAACAGCTGGAGAGAGTAAGTCCTAATATGATTTTTTAGGATTTTCCAGATAACAAAAAATGTGCAAAATTTAAAAAAAAAAAAATTAAAATGGATGATGGTTTGAGGATGCTTTTAATTAATTTTCTGTTAATTGGTAAGACTTTGCATTCTCTTTTGCTTGCATGACATTTTAAGTAATTACATGCACTTAACAGACAAAGAGTGAGGACCTTTTCATTTACTTCAAATCAGGTGATGAAATACATTACAGGGGATGTCTGAACTTTCCATGTGTGAAAAGTTTGCAACAACACATAGCATGTGTCTGCAGCAGTTTCAACAGTAGGCAGGTTGTAAACTTTACAGATCGTTTATCAAAATGATCATAAACTGCAGTGTTACCTAGGTTACCTATAATGCCATATGTAAACACACATTACAGATCTGGAGTCCCACAGTGTGTTAGCCCACACAGGGAGAGCTGGGTTAAGTAAGCCTGGCTACTACTAGGTGTGGTTGAGTGAGGTTTATTCATGTACTTGCAATTTTCATTAAGTTATTGAAAGTACCCAACTTGGTACAAGCCACAAAACTTAACATGTTTGAAGCAGAGAAGGGTGACAGAAATGGTGCAGTGTGACAATGAACACATGACGCAGGGCAGCATGACTTTAGTCTGCTTGCTGCTTAAATGCAACCTGCTCTGGGGACAGAGCGGGGGAAATGGTCTGTCGTGCACTGGGATTTTATAACTCAAATAGAATAAGGACGCACACTTTACCTTTCTCTGACTGAAACAAAATATCTTTTTCAACACAAAATACAATAAATCGCTTTAAAATACAAGTGTTACAGTTTGAATGCAAAACTCTTGTACACATATAGTACTTGATCGTGATGCTGAATTGTAAAAAAATTAGTTAAAATAGAAGTTAAAGTTAGCAGTTGGTAGTTAAACCTTTTTTTGAAAAGCAAAATCCAATTCATCTGATTACATTCATAAAACTCTGGTACAGCCCTAATCTATGTGTGTGTGGGTGTATGCGTGTGTATGAGTTAGAAAGAAATTTTACATGGCGTTTATGCATATGTCTTTCATTACCGTGTTAACTGCACCTCCCACACACACCTCCTCTATCTATCTTTGTCCCTCTTTTTTCACCCTTTCCTCCTACACTGTTAGAAGGGTAAAGAAGGAGAGACAGCAGGAAGAGGTGAGTGGGAGGTCACTATAAGAGAGTGCCACATTTAATTGGTAGAAGGTGATGAGGATAGGACAGGAGAGGGAGGGGAAGAGAAAAAAGCAGGAGAGGCAAAGTAGGAGGTGAATGGGTAGGGAGGGAGAGATGAAAAAGAGTATGGAAAAAAGAAGTGGAAAGGAGAGAAAAGGGGCAAACATAGAAAGATGAGTAAAGGGGGCTAAACATTAACAGATAAAATGGAAAGGAGATGAACAAAGGAGAGAAGAAAGAAAGTACGAGGAGGGGGGTGAAGGGGATAGACAGAGGACCAGCAGTGAGGGCAGAGTGACATTAATCTTGGTTGACAGAAACTTCCGCAAGTCTGACAGGAGGAGGTCAAAGGTTACATGATGGCTACAACACTCATATTCTGTCAATGCTCTACCTAATTTTCCTCTCCATGCCTCTACTTACTCTTACACAGAGTTTTACTGCTCTCCACATAATTTCACATATATTTCTTTTGTGTGGATACTTAGACTACGAGAACAAAACATCAGTGACTCACTGAAAAGCCGTTTTCCATCCTAAATTCTTATGGGCTCCTGTAAGCACAAAGTCAGCAGTTGTTCATGCTCAACTGTAATGCAACCAGCTGGGTCCACATGCACTTGTTTGGTTATCTTCTGGCTATAACAAAACAGTTTTACATGAGATGGCTTGAACAGAGGATCTGTGTATTCACTAGTGATGGAACAGTTGTATTTTTTTTTTCTCATTTTGGAATAAATTTCCACTGGCTTGGACCACTTCTTCTCACAGACTTAAGGCAAACTGAATGGCTTTCGAGGCAAATAATAATAAAATAAAAAGCTTTAATCCATGCTGTGTTTGAATTTTTGATTTGGCTACACAGTTTTACTACTAAAAACACACACATTTAGTGAATCTGTTACAGGCAGAGAACTGGCTGAGTCTTATTTATGATGTCATGCAGCAGTAACTTCAGTTATTTAAGTAGTTGATCAAATTCATATGCACTTGCACCCCAAGATTACACTCCTCTTTAAGTTTGCACACAGTTCTCCTGCTGCCCTCAATGTAAAAAACACAATATTATGCATTCATCCATGTAGTACTTTTAACACACTACCTCTGTATGAGGCAGTGTCTCTCCTGACTCCTCACTCCTCCTCCACAGCTCATGGAACAAGAGGACCAACTGGACCACTCCCCCCACCACTGAAACACCTCCTCCTGGGACGAAATAGAAACAGTACAACAGCAAGTAAAGACAATCCAATGAAGCATGTATTTTCACTGTTGAGAGGTGTAACATTGATTGAAAAGATTATAGGCAAGCAGTAAAGGACTGACAAATGAAGCCGGTGCGAAAAAAGACAAAAATGACATTTAGGTACTCTTTTTTCTTAGAAAAGCTGACTTTGTGACCTTTGTGTTAAAGGGACAGTAATCTATATTACTGCGTTAAAACAGTCTAAAAATCTGCGCACTTTCAGCTCATGCACATTAACTCACAAGTGGAAAAGCTTGATCACATGGAGCATTTCTGCTACATGTTGAGAAATGCAGCCATATTGAGCTGTGCAGGGCCTATGATACTAATGCACAGTTTCAATGAATGTTAAAGCATGTTCACAGGGGACATGCAAGTCCATGTGCACAAATACATGACAAGCGCAATCTTGTTGCCCCAAGCACTTGAATGGCCATGATTCAGGCACTGACAAGATGGCAATGGCTAAAACTACCACACTTAGCTTCACAGTGGCTCCTCAGAAACTTATAGGCGATGTCACAGAAATTGCATCAGTGTTTTATACAATGTATGGTTTGGGGATGGAGTTAGTGGTAATTTTCTAGATTGTCAGATAAGAGAATTCTGCGGTAATTAAAACCTGCCTTACTGGGACCTTGCTGCCAAAGGTGTGTGGGCTTATGTCGAGATCAGTAGGTATGAAACTAGTGGCCTTAATGTTAACTAACCATAACCTAAGCAGAAGCATGTGATTGGTTGTTCCTGGACGTAGGATGGTGCCTGGCAGGAAACTCCACAGAGACATACCTGTCTGTTTGTCCCCTGCCACAAGATTAAAATGGCCCTACCTGCTATGAGGAAGACTTTCACACATTAATAGGAGTCAACACAAATTAGTCAGCATCTTTTCTGAGGGTGTGAGGCTCAATTCACTCTTTATACTCCTTAAAAAAATTGCTTTTTTTGTTTTTGGTTTGAGTTAGTTTTTAGCTTAGCTTGCATTTCATTGTTAAACCCTTTGTTATGGAATGATACATAAACGAACCTTGAACATTTACATTTCAGGTACACTTTTCAAGTCACATAGACAAATATATTAAAAAGTGTGTGAGTATGTGACTACAGTACCTTGTTACTTTTCTGTTTGACATTTTGACTTCCAGCGCTGTGCAACTGTAGATGGATGTTATGCTGCTCCACCCTCCCATCACTTCTGTCCTGGCAGACACACACCACATACACAGACACATACACATGAACATGCAACACATTTATAGTGTGAGTTCCACTGTATAGCTGTACTCATGGATATCTCAAAACTTAAAAACTTAATTTATGGAACTGAACCTTTAATTCACTGGGAAACCTAACCTAAACTTATCATCTACAAGTTTATCATGCATGTATAAGCATTTTTAAGCAATGGGATTAATGGTAGGCTCTTGGTTAATGTTTGTACATCTAGGTATAAATCAACATAACTATGTGTGTTTGGACACTATTTGGACATGAAATTGATGATAATTTCAAATCCAAAATCAACATATCTGTCCCACATGGAGCTAGAAGTGATGATTTGCTTTGCTGTGTTTCAGAGGGATGGGATTTGCATCAACTTAAGTCACGGTAAAGTGGTATTTTTTTGATCCCTCTACCTACAAAACAAACACACAAATTAAGGTACAAAGTTCCACTACTGTGTTGTCTCAACAGGGTCCAAACAAGCCCATACAGGCTCCTTATTCATTCAGATTACCATCTGACTAACTTAACACATAAACATTCACATCAAGAAAGAGTGTGTGTGTGTGTGTGTGTGTGTTTGAATATTTACGTGATTTGTGAGCTCAAATGGAAGGTAATAGTTTCTTTATATTAAAGCTAAAGCAACTAATGAACTTCTAAGATGACAATGGTTCAGATATAAAAAGTGACAAAAGTTAATCTCAGGTTGTATGATGCATTGCAGCAAAGCCAGTGAATTTTTATGTTTTAGCAAGTAATAAAAAAAAAGGCTGCAGATTACTTGCACAATAAGGTTGTTGGATTGGAAACACCCTAAATAAAGAGGTTTTTGAACAAAAGGCATGCTTAAACCTCTTCTCTGAGAAAGGTTTTTGGGTTTGAGACCTAATTACGATGTGGTGATTAGGTGTAGTGAAGGAACTCTTAAAAGATAACTTAATGATAAATTTCGATGTAATTTCTCTACAGCTGCTGAACTTGCACCTGGTGGTTGTGCCAGCGGTGTGTGTATGAGTTCCTGATGGGCAGGTTGGCACTTTATAGAGAGGCTTCCTGGCATTAGTGTGTGAATGTAAAGACGTGCGTTGTAAAGTGTTTTGAGTAGTTGATAGGATTAGAAAAGTGCCATATAAGTAAAGTCCATTTACCATTTACTGAATATCCTGTATGTTTACATTATAGACATCAACATAAAAATGACTATTATACCTTGTTTATAAATCAGCCATCACAAATGTTGCAAAGCTCAAATGCAAGATTTTAGTTCAGCAGCAGGGTTATGAGAAAGTTGAAGGTATGGAGTGCAGCCCATATCAGGATACACATCACAGGCATATATTGGTGTATATGTACTGAAAGATGAAATAAGAATATTCACTAATGACATTTAGAGACTGTCATTGTCACTTAATTGTCTTGCTAAATATTTACCATTCTCCCTTTATTCCATGCTAAACCAAAAGGATTTCACAGAAATGTTTATGTATGTGTTTCAGCCGAAAAATTGAAAAAAATACTGACTGATACATTATTAGTTGTTTTCATTTCAATTATTGGTGTCATTTTTGGCCTGAAGAAGTAGCCTACCGATCAAGTTCCAAAATGGAGTCTTTTTGACTCCATCCAGAAATGCATTGCAGTCGAGGTGCAAGGTCATGAAAAATGTAACAATGTTATTTAGTTCATCTCATCTGGTTCCCAAATACACCTCAAAAGATCTATGCAGTGCACACAGCCACTACCTGCGTGGGAATGCAGCTGAATAAATAAGTTCATTTCTTGACTTCTTGATAGGAAAAGTAAAGACTGCCATTTCAAACTAAGCAGTGTTACTACCATAACTTCAAACTTTAAACTTTAAATAGCAAGCATTACCTCATTGGTGTTATGGTGCATTACGTTTGTGTGTAGTAATGTGCAAAGAGTGCGTTAGCACTGTTGGAAGACAACGTCTTTCAATAGTCTTTGCCAAAAAGCATTTTAGATGTAATGCCAGTTGTTGTGCGCTCTACACAAGTTTCCTTTTCTCAACTATGTGTAATCAACTTTATCCACAAAACTCAGCTTAACATCCAGACCTCCTTAAGTTTACAACAGTATGAGTTTCTTCTTTAACTGGTAAGAACGAATGGACTTAATGATAAAGGCAGTGCAACCCACTAACAATATGAGGCATTAATACATAGTCAATTCAAGCATTATGGGTTATGGGACAGATAAAGAACAGTGACTGCTGGTAACCAGGGCTGAGAAAAGCGTCTGCAAACATTTTTTTCACAGCCTTTGGTAAAGCATCTGTTTAGAGTTTCAACCATGAGACCCCAAGGCACTCTGATAGGCTGGCTGGCTGCTGGCTGTCACCATGTTGTCTTCTTTACTCAGGCAAACACTCAGACTGTGTGAGCCTTTTGCTCAGGCAGCAGATCAATCTGTTAGCTATCAGGAAGCAAACATGAGACTCCAGTCTTAGAAAAACTATGGTTCATTTCATTGAATTGCAGAATCACTTATATGCTTGGCCCCATGAAGACAGACAAATTGATTTTTCCTACATCAAAGAGCTGTGTAGTTTAAAATACTGACAGTAGCAAGGATAAACAGACTAGTGAATCACACCTGGTGAATGTGAACCAAAACTATCACAAGAGAAAAGTTGGTCATGACTGCTGACAAAGGTATCAGGTTTTCTCACTGTGTGACTGTTCATCCCATTATATCTTAAACAAGATAGCGGTGAGGGCACACAGTCACCGAAAATGTTGAGTAAGAAGATAACTCACAAATTGCATATTAGGTTCTTAATCTGTTGGCCCTGTTATTTGCAAAATGTATATATGCAGACATCTGTCTGAATTTTAGAACATCAATACAAAAGTAATAATTGCTTCTGTTACGTCCAGTGGACTAAGTGTTCAAGTTCAACAATGCTACTGTTTTACCTACACCGTCATGAAAGAACAGGCTAGTTGAATGGGGGTAAGCTGTAGGCTATGTTAGTCCAAACATCGAACCCCCCTCAGAAAGTAGGCTATTTCTGTTTGGTTAATCAGGCATTATAATATGTCGCGTTCATTTGATGTAGTCTGTTTCAAGCAAAATTAAAGCAGGAACCCCATTCTTCCAGGGGTCACCAACCACCACATTTTACATAATTTATTTAATTTCATCACTGCCTTTTTTATCCTCCAATGTAAACACATCTGAGGCAGCAGTTTTACACGTCGTTGCCGTTCATCCTTGACACAAACATGCATTCAAGCATCCCACCGGCTTTTGTTCAATAAAGTATCAACTTTTCTTGGAGGTTCACCGAAGGGAACGGTGACATTCCCGCATTGGGTAACTGTTAGCTAACCTTCACATACACATACAGTTTAGTTAAAATGTTTTCGAAGCCCGAACTACTCCAGAGACCTAATATTAATTCAGACACTATCCTTGTTGGTTTAATTACATCTTAGCCGAATTCAAATTATTACTTCAAAAATTAATTGAAAGTGAAAACTAGATAGTGTTCTTGACGATAAGCAAGGCAGAATCAAAGTGACAGACTTATGAACAAACTGCCAGTCCCAGACCCCCTTCATAACTTTTGACCATTGTGCAAATGCACACAGCTCTGAGGGTTGAACAAACAGCTATTCTGAGAGCTATTTACCTTAACGGGCCAATTGTTGGTTAGCGGGAGAACCGGGAGATGTAGCAGGAGAAAGCAGCAACCCGGGAGAGCTAAGCCTCCGTTACCGAACATGGTTCATTCATGTCATGGACCGACAGCACTTCCCCTCCCCTTACCTCCGCTCCGCTCCCCTCCTCACTCCTCTCCTTTTGCCCTCCTCCAACCATTTCGACCCCCTTTTGATGCAGCTACGCCTTCTGGTGTCGCTCGCGCTCAAACACTAATGCACGCGCATAAGCACGCGCACGAAGCAACGCATCCCCACTTTTGCTTAATTTATGACATCCATGTGAGATGTACCCTTTGTTTTAGGGCAGTCGTGTGTTTCTCGGTTTCAGTCGATTAACTTTTAAAAAATTAACCATAATTTTAATTACATGTCTGATTGACTCATTGCCATTAAAAGAATACCAAATGTGTGCAGTTACCGAATTAAGAACTTAAACACAACTACTGCCATTGGCTGAGGAATTTTTTAAGACAACATTCGATGTGTAAGGCAGTATTTATGGGGCGAGCTGAGTTGGGTGGCAGTCTCTGATAGCGCTCAGTTTCCTATTGAGTTGAACCAAAGTTTCCCAGTCAATTTCTAAAAATACTTGCAGTTTCGGTCTTATAATGTAGGTCTCGTCTAACTCAAAGAACCGTTACTCACTTGTCTCATCATTATTATTCTACTACTACTGGTCTACTGGTTTGTCATTTGCGCACTTTTGAAACCCCCCTGATTTTCGGCTACGGTTTCTTTGGACACAGTATGTCTCTCAAAGCCTCAGAAATTTCAACTTGTCTCCACAAGTCTATTTGATCCACTCATTTGATCTCTTCTCTGCTAATACCCAGCTGTGTGTGGGAGATTACTTTGAAACCATGGGCCTACAGCTTTGGGGAAACCACATGCGTTTTAAATGAACAGTGTTTAAATACTAATTGCATGGTATTCGCAACTGCCAATTTGTACATTAGTAGGACCCGCATTTCCCCGAAATACAGGGTGGTCATTTGAATGGCTAAATGAAACAATGGCTTTACAAAATCAGACTTTCAAAATGTCTTCACACGTCCAAGCCTTTCAGTCTTACTGATCACAAATTAATACCTATTGGTTACTCACATCAGTAATACATAATTTCTAACACTTAAAGCTCTGACGACTTCTAGTGGTAACAATGTAAAACTACATCACAATCGATGTGCTGCTGAATGACCAGCATGAGTTAAACTCGAACAATTGAGTAAATGAATAAATGGGTGAAGGTCTCAGTCGGTGTTGCTAAAGGGGAGAGAGCATATAGAGGAGAGAGACAGGAAAGAAACTCAACATGAAGCCTATATTGTCTGTAAGTCTGTATGTTGTTCAAAGTTAGTTTTAGACGAGCTTTACTCTTCTAGCCCATCTTTTTTGATTGGCCCATTTCTTGAAACATCTTTGGCGAGACACCCATTGCCTACCAGAATTTGCCAGCTAATCAAAACCATGTTTTGTTTGGCTATACTGTCTGTCTTTTTCCTCGACATTACATAATAGTGCATTAAATGGGTTTGCATGGTTAAGCCTACCCAATCCCCTTTATATTAATTTAAATGTTTATAGAACTTGATTTATTAATGGGCTGCACAGATCCCGTGTCGGGACATGGGCAGGTGTTTTTGTATTAAATAGCCCACAATAACTTTAGGCTGACAGCTCTTTCAAAGACAGGAGTCTGTTGTTTTCACCTTAATCACGCACCTCCATTTTTCGATTGGGAACAGTGGGCCTCATTGGCAGAGCGCCTCAATTTCCCAGACGACATCGCTTCTTGTGTTTCCGCCATATTGCCTTCGCCTAAACGCGCTGGCTGGATCGGCTCGTACCAGCAACTGAAAATGTAAGTACTGAAACAATCATACAATCACATTTTAAGCAAGCTTGGGCACATATCAGATTTGTCTGTATTTGTGTATTATAAACGTTCGCATACAAATTTGCAACTGCTTAAAATATTAGAAATAACGTTCCATAAACATGTAGCCTACCTCAGGAGGTTGGTGCGTCGGCTCTTTCTCTGTTGTTGTTTTTCCCTCTGTCACAGCGACAAATTACATGCACGACTCCTTCGCAATATTTTAGATATTAGCTTATTGTATAGTAAGCTGTATTGTTTGATTTGACAAGGAGTGACATCTCATTCTTCTTTGTCTTTTCTCGGCCACACATATGATTTATCTCCAGCCTTTTTGCTGCCACTGTTAGCGTTACGAAGAATAGCTAGCTTCTGTGGTAGCAATTTAGCATTAGCCGAGCCCCACAGATTTTGCATAAAATCTGTGTGCGGGGTCTGTCTGACGAGTTCATACCAACGAGATAGACAGAAACATGTGTCAGCGTATAACCTTAGCTACCCCTTGTCTTGTGATAGTTGAATAAACCTTAACTAAAAGCCAACAACCGTAGAAATGTAACGTTTACGTTAGGTATGAAATTTGAGTCATTAATTATAACAATTGGACTTTGTATAATTTCATGAATAAATGATTGTAATGCACTGAATTGTAAATTGTGGTCAAGATGTAGCAAGATCACTGTTTTCTTTGTTCCTTATGTTTTTTTCCCTCTTGAAATCATATAGCCTGGGTGGAAAGATCAGTTTGCCTGTAACCCCCCATTCCCCAGAAATACGCACTTTTACCTTCTTTGTCACATGTTGGATAGGATACAACACTACTGCGGTAACCTAGAGTAGAAATGCAATTAGACATCCCTTGCTGACTTACTACATTTCTTTTCAATATGTTGTTAGATAACATACAGTATGTAGACTGTCAGTCTCCATACTCAGTGTGGATTGACTTCACGTTATGTTGGTCATGAATTTTGGAAATGAATTGTCAGAATTTGGATAACTGATTTGGAAAATCTACTTTTTTAGCTGTCTCTATTTCTATCGCCAGTCGGGATCCAAGAAGATCGATATTAAGACTTAACATTATTAAGTAACTGTCATTTTTCAGTAATAAATGTAAAATCCATATTTCATGTCCCAAAAAATAAATCAATTACAGTATTTTGATATGAAAATTTACATTCTTTCAAAAGTAACCGTTTCTTGACATTTTGTACTATGGTTAGGCACAGTAAAACATAAAGAAGTAATCCAGTGCAGTGGTCATTTTTTCACATTTAGTAAAAAAAAAAACTTGCTTATGAAGGAATGACAAATGCAATAGAATTATTTCGTGTTTTTATGTAAGGTCTGATTTAGGTTAATCAAAATGCATGAGACAAGTAGCCTTACTTTTCAAGACATGGAGGCGAAATAGTGAAGATGCACAGGACTCAGATGCTAATGAGCATCCCTGGTTAAGAACAGCAGGGTTAAATACAGGTGCTCTGATCTTCTTGAAAGTCTTCACTGTCGATGTATGACCATCTCTAAAGTAAGAAGTCCTCGAATAAATGTGGTGTTAACCTCTCTCTTCCCATTCAATCCTACTTTTACCATGTATAATTTAAATGACTTCTGTGTTTTGAAATATGAATAACCATTGTTTCATATAGATTTACCAATCCATACATGTGTTATGGAGATGAGTTTACTACCAATGGTGTAAACTTAAAAAGTAAATTAGCAAAATACACAGTGTAATGTTGAAAATCAAAACTTGAGAGGAAAACACAGGAAATACCAGATGCTAAGTCAGACAGTAAGGAGGGGATTCTGCAACTTAGCTAGCCACTATGTGTACTATTGTTTGTATTGCTCACTCCTGCTGGAGCATGATTTATTATTTTCATTGGCAATGTTGGTTTTTAACGATGAGGAAAACAACTTACCTGTGCTACTTCATGATTGCATTGCATGCATGATGTCTTTATTTAGTGTTTTGATTGGGAGACCTGTAGAACAAGAAAAAAATGTTGATAATAGCAGTGCCCAACACTACTGGTAATACCTTAACTGAATTTTTACAGGGGATGCTAAGATCTGAAGGTAGAGCAGATTGTCCATTAATTGCAGGGTTTGTGGTTAGGTCTCTCCTGTCATATGCCTATGCCTCCCTTAGTAAGACACTAAACCCTAGTCCCTGTCAATTGCTGAGCCAGTGCCTTGCATGGGAACTTTGCTGACATTGGTGTAAGAGTGTGTGTGTATGAATGAGAAGAAAAATAGTAAAGTGCTTTCTCCACTAAAAAGAGCTAAAAGTTTAGCCACATTATTCACAACCAAAAAATCCCAATGATAATCATCACAGAGTCGTATTTCCATCCCAGATTTCAAACATTTCTAATTTTGTGTTTATGTTGCAGTGTTGCAGTGATGACTCAGACAGTTCAGACCAACGGGGTTCAACCCCTCAGTAAGACCTGGGAGTTGAGTCTGTATGAGCTACAGAGAACACCACAGGTACCAGTCATACCGTTTCACTTCATCCCTATAAGTTTCCTATCAAAAATGCTGATATTTTTTTCCGGCCAGTAAAAGGCACATAATCAGTTTGTTAATAAATAAATAAAGTAATTAATTGATTTAAAATCCCTCTGTTTTCATGATTATAAGAATCAATGTAACCCATAATTCTAATTGTGCAGTACGGTACAACTATTATATTTTCTGAGTTGGCAATATTACCATGGAAACCTCTTACCCTTGCATCCCTTGTGATCACGTTCATCTCGATCTGTTTCATACCGTCACAGGAGGCTATAACAGATGGACTGGAGATAGCAGTGTCACCCAGGTCATTGCACAGCGAGCTTATGTGTCCTATCTGTCTGGACATGTTAAAGAACACAATGACAACCAAAGAATGTCTGCACCGCTTCTGTGCTGATTGTATCATTACAGCTTTGAGATCTGGGTGAGTTTTACAAAGGAGGGAAACCAAGAGGACCCTCACTGTCCCTGCAATGCTGTTAAGATTTCTTGTGATTTCATGACCAGCTAATTCAGCAATGTGAATGTCTGAGCTGTAGAGACTGAGTTGTGGTGACCTCTGAGGGAAGGTGGTTATCAGGCATAGTCTCCCCAATCAGACAAGAGAGTTCTTGTCATCATCTTACCAGATTAGTGGTGGAAACCAACATTTTTCAAGGTTTAGTTTAGTAATTTAACATCAATCAAAAAATGTTTTCACCTTTTTAATAGTGATTTATTGTAAAAGCTGTTTTAAATGATGGTGATATACTTGAGCATAAAATATGTACAAATTTGATCTTGGTGAAACAGCAATATAGTTTGAAGGATAGGTTCACATTTTTTCATGTATGGTTTAAATCAACTCTCGCAAACACAAATGTACCTTAAAGTGCTGTTGAACCCTTAAACTGCTCTTCTGTTCATACCGTGAAAAATAGAACTGAATTTCTTTCAGGTTTGCGCACCTAATTGTGAACTGTTTTTCGAACAAACAAACATAAGTTTGGAACCCACAAAGCTGGCTTTCAGCAATGGTTTCACTTAAAACTGGTGAAAACATGGACTGGTTCACCAGACACCCTCAAGGTTCCGGGAGTCCTGAACCAAAGTGGGTTCAAGACCCAAAGCTATTTTTGTGGTAATTGGATTCCCTGGTATACTGAGTTCAATGCTTGTTAAAATACACCATTCACTGAAATGATTAGCCTTTGCTGTTTCATTCAGACATTCAGGCATACTGAGCTCTGCATATATTGGCTCTGGACAAGCTTATGTCATCAACAAATCAAAGCAAATAACATGTTTTTACACTGACAAAAAAAACACACGAGCTTTGACAAACACTTAAGGATTAGTTTGTGGCTCTCTTATTCCAGTTTGCAGTAACATTTGTTCTAATGGGCTCTAAAAGGTTTCTGAGTAAAAGCCAAAGTAAGTGTTACTTCAGCTGTCTGTTGTCTAGCAGAGTGTGTTCTAATGTACTGACCTGTAGCCTAAAACAAGTGTGAATATTCAGGTTCAACTTTTATGTTTGATGTTTTTTTTTTAGAAGTTAGCTTGAAATTTATTGTCGATTTAAAAACATCCACACAGAGATTATGCATATAAAATAAGATGCATTAAAATTGTTGCACAGGCACTATTATTAAAGTTAAAGATGACAAAAATGTCTTCTCTTCCTGTCTTTGCAGTAATAAAGAGTGTCCTACCTGTCGTAAAAAGCTGGTATCAAAAAGGTCACTGCGTCCAGACCCCAATTTTGATGCCCTGATTAGTAAGTAACCATACAAGGGTGCAAGAAAGTTCAATTATTAAACACTAAACTATCAAAATAGTTTGTGCAATGCCCCAGAATTGCTTTTTTACATTTATGTATCCCATTTCAGGCAAGATTTATCCAAGCCGTGATGAGTATGAAGCCCACCAGGAGAGAGTGTTGGCCCGTATTAGCAAACACAACAACCAGCAAGCCCTGTCCCACAGCATAGAGGAGGGGCTGAAGATACAAGCTATGACCCGGTTAATACCGCTGTCTCAACACACACAAAAATAATGCAAATACAGTTCAGTCACTGTTCCCTCTAATATGTATTTATCTTTGTCAGACTGCAACGTGGCAAGAGACACACGGTGGAGAACGGTAGCGGAGCAGAGGACAATGGAGACTCCTCCCACTGTAGCAATGCTTCTGTCCACAGTAACCAGGTAGGTCATGTTTAATACATTGCCAAACATCCATATGTTGTTTGGGAAACCCACTCAGTTTCCCTGGGACCTGTTAACATCACTGCTTGAATTAGTGATCTTAAAAAGCATACTTCTCATCCAGGTGTGTTTACCATTATCTAAATACTATATATTTATACATTTTTCTCCAGGAGGCAGGTCCGAGCATTAAACGCACCAAGACGAGTGATGACAGCGGGTTGGACATGGATAATGCTGCTGAAAATGGAGGCGGGGACTCTGTGATCGATGGTGGTGCCAGTGAAATAGAGCTGGTGTTCAGGCCACATCCCACTTTAATGGAGAAGGATGATGGTCACAACAGGTAGTCTTGTGCACGTATAGCTTTCAAACAGCCTTATGCTGGTCTTAAAATAAAATAATTACATAAAAAACAGGATAGGACTAAAGTGGTCTTAGGTGCCATGAGGAAATTGACATTTCAGAACTAAAATGACTGAGACCTGTTCACTGACTTGTAGCAATGGCTCTTATTTGAATTTCCTGTCCTGGCTTCAACGTAAAATGAATGCTCTTAAAACTGTAGTAACTGTGCCTGTAAACATGAATTAAACAGCAAATACAAAGACCATTTTTATGACAGTGTGTGAACAGTTAAACCATATGTACTCCCACTAATACAAACATAAAGCAACATGAGCACAATACACCCACCTGTGCACAACAGGTACATGGTCTCACAGTATTATGTATTATGGGTAGAATATCGCTAAACTTTAAACTGGTATTTTGATCATGTTTAATAATGTTCGATGATAAATAAGGATAGAAATTATAATTTGCAATTAATGTGGGAACGTTTTGGCAAAGATGCACAATTAGTAGCTATTTGTCACTGTAATCGCATATTTCTGTGGTATTGTTTGGTGAAATAAGCAGGTGCAACTTCTGCAAAAACAATCACAAAACAAAGCACCTTCAAACACATCAGTGTTGTTGAATTCACTAAACTACCCCTGAATTTTACCGAGCCCATGTAAAACTATTGAAATCAGCCTTGAGAACAAACACATCTTTGTACTCAACTGTGCCCTCAGGCTCATCTACACATGTTTGTGTCTGTGTGTGTCTGCAGTGTGGAGTTTGTCCCTCGCTACATTAAGACATCTGGTAATGCTACAGTGGATCACCTGTCTAAATACCTGGCTGTCAGACTGGCTCTGGAAGAGCTAAGAAGAAACGCAGAGGCCAGTCCTGTTAACGTGGAAGCAGCCTCAGAGAAACAGTACACCATCTACATACCTACTGCTGGCAACCAGTTCACTGTAAGTAAACACACAGGTGGTCCAGTCATCCATACACCAAAAAATGTTTTGCACTCAGAGCCATTCTTACTTGTGGTTAGTTGCACTGATCACTGACTAAAGGCTAAATTCCATTTAGCTGCTCAGTTTTCAGGTATTACCTGTTTTGTTTTATTTTTTGTTTGTTTGTTTGTTTCTTTTTTTGTCATGCTAGTTCACTGTCACAAGGTCATGATTTATTGGGGAACTTGACTGGAAAACAACCATCATTACACCTCCACTCAACCTCCTGCACATTTTTGAATTTGAAAAATAAACCAAAATATCCTAATACCACAATTAGTTAGAATGTCAGTATGTTTTTCTGGCTAAGAGTATTTTTCCAGACAATTTAAATTTTACACCTAATCATTCTGAGAATTGATTTTGGTCCCAGTCTGTATTCCTTGTTTTTTGTCTTCCCTTTTTTTTTTTTTAGAGAAAATAAGTATATTTGTGAGAAATATCTTAGGCTTTGCCTGTGAACTTTAGAAAATCTGTATCCTCCCTACCACTACAGGAAACATTCTGGGCTTGAAACTATTTTGAAAATGTAAGAGACGTGTTCAAACCAAAACAGGATGTTATGCTACTTTTAAAAATCTTAAAATGAAGAAGCAAGGTGAAAAACAAAAACAACCAAGGGAGTTGGGGAATATAAATGAGTTATTTTAGCTGAGAAATCGATTGCAGCAGAAGTTTGATTTGCATATGCTTTGAATTTGATGAATATAGTTTAAGTGCAATAGAAACCAGTCTTCCAATCCTTTGAAAACAAGAGCAACTCTGCTTATATGGGCGAATAAAATGTTAAAGTGGTCAGGGTTATATTGGAGTGTAGAGGTTAAGAATAGACAAGAATTAAGGCTAAAGTGGGAAAACCTTGCAAATGTTTCAACTCTTGAACTCTGTTCACAGGTTCTGAATGGTTCCTTCTCCCTGGAGCTGGTCAGCGAAAAGTACTGGAAGGTGAACAAACCCATGGAGCTCTACTTTGCTCCTACTAAAGAACACAAGTAGTCACACAAAAAAACACACACACATGCATACACACTCACCGGTAGGAGGTAAACACATGGACTTGGCTATACCTGCGCACACAGAAACACGAGGAGAGGAATGTGTGTGTCTGAAGGAGATGAGAGTGGTTGTTGAAACCCTCAAAAGGACTCTTGTAAAAAGAAAAAACTTGTTTTATATTCTCTGTATCTTTCTGTGTCTCTTTCTATCTTTCTCTTTGTAGAGGGTAGCAGATCAGTACAGCAGCTGGCAGGTCAGTCAGATAGATCATGGACTGCTAACAGTGATCATAGGTTCTCTCCAACTCTGAAAACTCTAAAAGGTTCCATAGAGTCTGAACTAGCAATTTACTGTGTCAAAAACACATTTATTGTACTATACTTGTCTTCAGAAAAGGCCCCTTCACACTTTATAGTTTTGAACCCAGAACTAACTGTGACACAAGTGCTTGTTTTGGAGCTTTAGAAACCAACCATTCAACCAATCAGTGTTTGTTTTTTGTTTTTCTTCTTTCTTTAAAAAACAAAATTTCTTTTTCCAAGAAAATTCAGAGTCTGGGGTACCAAGTTGCTCATTTGGGTACGGGCATGTCTTTCTTGGATTACAACAGACTGACAAAATGAAGTGAGTAGACAGATTCAGGCTTGATTGATTGTCCTTGATTTCTCGTTGAGAGTTTCAGACGGCCCCTGTGACAGAACTTGCTGCTCAGAGCTTACTTTGTTTTTTGTCTCTGAAAATGGCCAGTGGAAACTGAGCAGCTTTAACATGTTTGGCACTTGAATTGTCAGTCTGAATTTGAAAAAGTCCTCAGAATATTAATTACTTGATTAGCTACCAGGCATTTTAAAGAGGGAAATGCCAACCACAGAAAATATGAAAGAAGTAGTTTAAAATCAATGTCTAACATCAAGGCATCATTAGTGAGATGGTTTTCACACACCCATCTGGTGTCATGCTGGTATCACAAAGGGTGTAGGGGCCCTTGAGAAAACAACTGTTAAATCATGTGTTGAGTGATTGACATAGACTTTTTTTTCTTTAACATGTCTTTAAATCCTGTCAAATAAACTTAGAGAATTGTGACATTTTGAATGGCTGTAATCTGTGAAAGTGAACCACTAGATCTAGAACTGGGAACAAGGGAGAACACCAAATCAGTGGAGCACTGGTCCCTCTCTGACCACCATGCTAATAGTGTGAATGCATGATAACAATGCAGCTGGACCTTCCCAGGCCTCGTCCTGCCGCAGTTTGTATAACATGGTCAGGGTCTCATGTACAGCAGAGTAACTTGTCTCAGAGTCATTGGAGAACCCTGAATTGTGAGAATCTTGTAGCTGTTGTCTTGATCTGTTGCCTGTAGGAACAAACTGTCCTCTAAAGTCTGTGGCTGCTCTCTATGGCTTGTCCTTTTGATAAATGTCTTTTGTAACGTGGAGAGGAAGGAGTGTGTGCGATTGGAGGTGGGTGGGGTGGGAGGGGGGGGGGGGGCGGGTTATTTTTGCAGCACCATAGACAGTCAAACCATTGAAGTATTCACAATCTCCACAGTCGTCCTCCTGTTGCTGTTGAATCGCCACTGACTCACCAGTGGAAGGTTATCATCATTGGAATATTTTCTCATCCTCACTTTGAGATGTAAAGAATGGGCAACAAAAAGAGTCCCAAACTATGTTCATATACAGCTCAGACATTAGATTATCATTTGCTTTTAGCGTGTGTCTTCATGGGGACAGACACATGATGTGACACATGGGTTCAGTGTTTTAATACAGTTTGTTTAAGTCTCCACGTAGCTGTGGACTTTTGAAGTTCCACAAAAATAGAAACCCCAGAACGTTTTTGACAATTACCGTGTGTGAAAGCAAGAGCGAGTGGATGTGAAGCAAAACGTGTCTGTACCATAAAAATCCTGTTATCTCATCTCTTTTTTGTATTCCACATCTGATTTGGTACGTTGTCATGCTCATGTGAACCCTGACTGGATGAATCACAGCTGTTACATCAAAACTTCCATGTGTTTCAAATGTGATGTTGCTCTTTTTTTCACTGGCCTTTCTGTTTGTGAGGAAGACTATTCACAGATTTGTGTGTGAGGAAATCAAGACCTTGTTTTTCTTCCCTAAACAATAGATGATAAATGTTGTTCTATTCTAATCTCTGTATTGGTCCTTTAACGTTACTCCATAGCCATCATTGCAACTGACAGACAGGGACAGTGTCCACGCAGGGAGCAGGTCATGTTGGAAGAACGGGTCAAACACAGGAGTTTCACCCGGGAGACCAGCGTTTGTGTTCCATGAGGGTGACCAACATTTTAGACTGTTTTTCTTTTTTAGTTTATTATCACTGTTTTGTTGGGCCTAGGCAACAAAAACACTCGGTTAAGTTTTAGAAAGGATCATGTTTGTGTGAAAATAGACCGTTTTTCAATGTTGACCATGTGTAAGAAAGGCTACCTTCATTCCGGCATATGCACATTTTTTTTTAGTCTTTTGACCCAAGTAGCAAAGAAACTACTTTGCAGGTGTACATCCTATCGTTGGTCCCATGATTAGTCAGTGCAATGATGGTCCCTGAGCAACATCAGCTGTGATGTAGGAACAGCAACACAGTGATATCAGATTGTGTGAGAAATGACAGTTTGCATGTCTTAAGTTGATGAACAGTATTACAAAGAGGATGCAAATGAACATCTTATGTGGTCTGCAGGCACTGCCATGCTGCTAATGACCACTAGGTGGCAGATACACTAATTGTGAGTGAGAGGTTGAATTGGTGAGTGTGTTTGTGCATCAGCTTCTAAAGGGGGGCTTGGCAGCTCATATCAGCTGTGAGGAATGTGAGGAATCCCTCAGTTTAGCCTGTCAGGGCTCATGGTGAATCCAAAGTCTGGTTTTCCCTGCTTGTAGAAAACTGTGATGTTTTAGGTCAGAGGCAGCATGTGTTGTTTTATAAAAAATCATTCTCCTTTCTTGTCATCCAGATGTCATGTAATAAGCAATGCTGTTCTAATGGACCTCATTAATTTGATCTGACAGTCAAAACACCTGCAGCATTTCAGGGGCAGTGTCAGCTGATGGTCACAGTGGTGAATAAATAGTTTCACATCAACAACATTTAGTGAGGGAACCGTAAAATCAGAGCACAGTATTATCACATTCCTGGATGAATATTTTAAGACATTGAAAAAAACTGCAGCTTGTATTATGATGATGTAAATAATCCAATTCATTAAGTTCATACAATATTTGTGAGAATAGACTCAAATGTCTTTAAGCTAGAAACTGCCACTTCCCTTCACTTGTGCACTGCTCCTCATGATCTTTTGATCTCTGTTACAACGTCTGCGTCTCACTGTCTCCATTAGAAGATGAGGTTTGCTCAGTTGTCTCTATTACAAAAAAATTAGTTAATGAATTTTCAGTTACAATTATTTTGCCAAACTACTATATGGTCAAGAATAAACATTTGAATTTAGTTCTTGTTTTACCTGTTAATGTGCCAACTCAATGAAGCAGCCCATCAGGGACACCAGAAGTTCAAGAATCAGATTTTTTTTTTTTTTTGTAAAGAGAACATGTCCCTCGCTAAAGTGCCCTGATGGTAATGCGTCAAAGCTGCAAGTCACAACTCAGTGAAGCTTCACTCCTGTCTCATTTGGTCCCTGTGTCTGTATGTGTGAAATATGAATGCTGCATCTTTCTGTTTGGTTAATAAACCTGAATCTGTGTGTTCAACATGGAGCACAGTGTGCTGTGGCTTTTCTTTTCACTGTCTGGTCTCTATGTCTCGATGAGTTTACAGCATCTTTGGTGGGGAAATGAGTTTACCCTCACGCTGCCATGATTTAGAAGAAACTCTTTTAAATATGTATTTGAATCCTCACTGCTGCCTTTCACGTTTAACTGAATTAGTAATGTGAGAAATTATCAGGCTGGATAAAGAACATAAAAGAAAGGCTGTTAGCAGAGGATTAAAGCAGCTCCATCTGCGGTGTGCTGACAGCATACATCACAATATACTGTGGATTTAAAAAGTTAATGCAGTCACTTCCTGTCTGTTCTGTACAGTGTTGTTTTATCCTTTGATAATCCCCTCCAGATACTTTAGAAATTGGTCTGATCACAAAACAGGCATGATTCAATACTAAGTGTATTTGCCTACATTTGAATCATGGCTGGATGTGACACATTGGAAATGTTACATAGAATATGTTTGCTGTGGTGATACAAATCAGTATTGGAGAAATATACTTACTTGTATTGAAATTAGCCATGTCGACCAGCCCTACACTTGCGTGTGTGTCTACAATTTATCAAGATGATGGTGATGATTATGGAGATGATGGTGAAGCGCATACAAAAGACCTATGTACAAATGTTTGGGTCCAGCAGCACACACATATGAAGGACTGGACTGAGGAAAATCCACTGCAGCAAACTAGAACCCTGCACTCTCAGTGACCCAAGATGTGGTGAAGGACATGCACGGCCTGGATGGATTCATTCACACTCATGTTTGAGTGCTTTTTTAGAAAGGAGGCTTCAGGTCTTACAGTCTAATGGTAGATTTTACCATTGAAATGGGTTCAACTGATTGAGTTGTTTTATGTGTTAGTATCCAGCTGTTTAATGGCTTTTTTTCTTTTGTCATGACAATAAAACAGTTACAAGTGTTAAATGTTTTCATAATGCTTAGTAATGAGTGCCTTATGTCAGAGTGACCTGCATCAGAGTGATCCCACTATGTTACAAAGTGTGTGAGGCTGTTTTCTTTCTTCTACAGATGTGCAGTACACAATATTGAACTGACCTTTTTACATTGGTAGACTGTCACACTGGATGTCAGCCAGATGAATAATTCTGTACCAATTAATAAGTACAGAAGACTATTTGAAATTCTTACTCTAGTTTTCTCCAGTTGTGCTGAGGCTTGAACCATTACATGATCAGTTAATTGACCAACCCTCTCTGGCCTACTCCAGAAACAAAATGAAAAAATGAAAGCGTCTGAGGTAATATTGAAAATATCAGAGTAGAGTGCATGCTTTGCTTCTGTTTATACAGTGAGTAAATATCTTCCTGCCAACAACAAAGAACGATTTACCCCAACTAATCCACCCAACGGACACCGACGACACCTTAGAATAAACCTTATAAATTGAAAAAAGCTTAAACTGAATGATAAAAAAAAAGTTTGCTTGTTTATCATTTGCTGCCTTAAATACACAGAGAAAATGTTTTTGAGACTTGACTTCTTGAAGTATCAAGATGGGAAAGTAATCAGTCCATGTTGAGCTTTAACACTTTATTTCTGTTTCATTTCAGATATAAAAACAATATAAGCAGTGTAGCCTAAAAGCCAGGCTATGAACAAAAATATGATGTAAGAAAAATTAGGAAATAGAAAATGAAAAAAAAAAGTTTTTAAAGTTTAGAATGAAAAGGTAAAAATGAATTTCAGTCCCAGCATGCACTAGGCAGAGGGCAGGGAAACACCCTTGACAGGTACCAGTCTATGATAGTCCATCCAAAAACTATCTGTCCCATTTCTTCTACCTGGATGACTCAGAGGCTTCAGAGGAGGAGGAGGAGGTGGAGGAAGAGGAGGAGGACAGAAGTGGAGTAGAGGGGGAGAGATGTTACAGTGAGTCAGCAGAGGCATCAGAGCAGCTGTGAAGCAGTTTGAAAGGAACCCGGAGAGCTGCTTTGCAGAGAGTGTGTCCGAGTGAAGCATCAGAAATGTGTCTGTCCTCTCTGCATGGCTGGCAGACAGACAGTTTGAGGTGCCAGCACCTCTCCGCCTCACCGCCAGCACTTCTACACCCCAGAAGGGTAATTTCAAATAGTGAATACAGAAAAAAAGGAGGAAAGAAGTGCATCAGGAATATGCTCAGCTTCAATATAAAAATAAACAGGAGTCATGTCCCAAAGCAGAAAAAGAAGACGCTTGTCCCTGTTCTTAGCTCCAGTGGTCTCGAGTTTGATCAGATTATTGACCAACATCTGTTAACACACTCTGTGGGTTCTGAGATGATCACACGGTCTTTCTGGCAGTCAGAACTCTGACTATAGAGCCCACTCCTCCCACTGCCAGAGCCTGTGGACACACAAACACACACACATATCTGTTAAGTGAGTTCTGATCAAATGTCTTCAACATCATTGTTTGGTAAACCAGTTTGTTCATACAATACTGCGAGGAAAAGTCTACTGAGATATCTTTTTCTTCCCAACAATTGCCGTGATAACAAAAACTGCAGCAATGAATGTATGTTGAATGATTGTACTGTGTTTGTGTATCAAAGCCTGTTGTATCTCCTTCCTGTTCTTTCTTTCTTTTGCTTTTCTTTCACTGAATCCAAAAAATACCACCCCACTGCAACAAATACTTATTAGAGCACACAATGTTGATTAATTCACCTCTGAAAACAGTTCCCAATTAATACACTGTTTCCTTCTGTGGTCACTAGACTAACGAGACTAACACATAGTTGGTTTGGTCTGTCTGAGAGGTATTAGTAGCCCAATAGATAGTCCCAGTTAGCCATTTAGAACTCTTACATTTATCTTAGGGGTGGGCGATATATCGAATATACTCAATGTATCGCGGCTTGCTCTACGTGAGATGTATGAAATGACTATATTGCGTACAAATTGTCACGTAAATGTTTTAAGCCGTCAGCATGTAATTCTCTTTGTTTTGCTTCTTCCACTCTCTCCTAGCGCTCCTCTCACAGCACGCAGCACACTCCCCCGCCCATCCAGAAAACTCCACTTCGCGCATGTGTATTTTTGTATCAGGTGAGGAGGCAAGAGAGCACGGAGAGAGCGAAAAAAGGTGAAGAGCCTCAGCGTGTTATTAGGGACGTTAATTGAAGATGGAGACGGACGACTTGGTTCAGAGGAACCACTCCTCCTGTGATGTGACTGTTACTGTTCAGAGGCCTACCATGCCATTATTTATTTTTATTTGTTCAAATCTTGTGAATGCAGCAGCCTGCTAATACCGTAATTTCCGGACTATAAGCCGCTACTTTTTTCCGAGGCTCTGAACCTTCCGGCTTAAACTCTGATGCGGCTAATTTACGGATGAATATAAACGAATAAAAACGAGAACGTGTTTGACGAAGTAATTCAATGCTGTTAAATTCCGACACTGAAGAAGACAGCTTTAGTGGTTTTAGTTGTTAAATTTAGTGGGTACGGCTTATATA
>JAPZDY010000004.1:1182550-1199321 GCA_029783645.1 Ctenochaetus hawaiiensis | reverse complement strand
CAAAGAAAAAAAATGCAACTTTTTAGCAATTTTCACTGTCTCCCGCAATTTCATCGCAACAGATACGCTTAAAACATTGCAATTTTTTAGAAAAGCTGCCGCGAAAGGCATTTTAGGCCGCAACAATCTTGAAAAACACCCGCGAAATCCTGGAGGGACTGTCTAAGGCTCACTTGGTAGCAGCTGTCTATCGGAGTTTGTGCATAAGATTTGAATGTTACGAATATTTTGGTTTTTCACCAATGTTTTCTTACTAACATTAAAAAGACAAAATGGAACACACCTTCAGCAGCTACTGTACCGAGCACTTTGGTTGAATTCATTATAATGAGCATTCATGATAGCAACTTTCACTGTCAAAACTTAAAACTTGATTAATAAGCTGATATCGTATAGTAAGTTGGTCACTACTTTGAAAATGTCCATCATTTAACCTCATCCAGTCAGAGCTCACCATGCAACCACCTCTCCAAACAGGATGCACAGAGACGCTGTTGCTGCTGTGCTTCTGTCCACACCCCACAGGTGGAGAACCAATGAGAAGTTGATCAGAGAGGCAATGGATGTCCATGTGGTGTAGAGAGCCAAACCATTCTGGACCTGGACAAATCAACATGTACAAGTAAAAGGTGACATCATACACACAGTCAGAATGTGTTCTCAAGAACGTAAGACTTTCTTTGTCTGCAGTGCATTGAATGATGGCTGTCTGTCATACCAGTATTCTGAGACAGGCCAGGTCTTTGCGATGGTAAGTCTGTAACCAGAGTCCATAGTAATCCGTGGCGAAGCAACAGAAGAACAAAGCACTGTAGTTAGTAAACGCTATCATGATTAACACAACCAAAGCTGCTAGCATCAACCTGCAAGACAGAGAGAGAAAGAAAGGGCATATTAATGAAGCATGTAAGCAGAATTCATGTCATTTTTTTAAACTGCAAGTTGACATTTTAGAGAAAGCTTAAATTAATTCTGTTTGGAATAATCATTCACTTCCACTGACACTTTCTGTGAAGAGTTCAACAAGGTCCCTCTCTTACTACATATCTATACTGTTGATCAGGTTTTATTACATAATTCAAAGCTGTTTTTAATAACTGTAATTACAACGAGGCAAAAACACTACATGCTAAAATTTCAAATAAAATTAAAGCTACTTATATTGTCATATATGAACACAAAAGGGCAACATTATTTGAAAATAATTTTTGATAATTAAAATCCTGAGATGCTATCGAACAAATCGACTGTAATAACTGATGACACACAGCAGTTTTATCCACTAACTGAGCAACACAGCTCATTTTACCTTGCCGGCAGCTGGATTTGCACGATTATGGAAATAACAACAGTTAAGGGCAGGGCAAGAACTCATCTTGGGTTTGTAGCTCAACCACAGTGGTTCATACAAGTCAGTGCCTTATGGGGAATTATTGGCAATTAAGGATGGGCGTGGTAACTTATTTAATAGTGCTGGGTGTGATGACAGCATGACTGTTCAATGGAAAAACAATCCAAAACAATGGCTCCTTAAGAGGTTAGCTTAGATGCTGCTGTAGTATCAATTTCATCAGCACTAGAGACGATGACACCCATAGAACGGCACTAGACAATGTGTTAACTTGTTCGATTTGGTTTCAACAGTTCAATCGGCTGTTACCTCATATGATTGATCTGATTGTCTGAAGCCGGGCTGTGACAGATGCTTATAGACTAGTGGTTCATCTAATCACTTATTGCCAAGTATTTTTGTTTTTAAGTGAATGCCCTTTTTTCAGTTGCCCTGTAACTTCCATTTAAAATTTTGTTGGTTATTGGTTAGTGCTTACTTCTGGTTCACCTCAGAGAGCTTCGAGCTCTCCTCATCCCTCTGCCCTCAACCCTCGACCACAGTGTCACAAACCCCAATTCAACTTTCACTCAAACTCTCTCTTTTGTTTTCATCATATCTGTTGTTTTCAAGTTTTTCTGTGCAATCACAGTCATAAGTAGAAAAAGATGACGTACTCTCGGTCCCACAGCAGCAGCCATATTATGTTCAGCACCATGTTGCACAGCCAGCAAAAATAGAAAGCGTATGGCAGCAGACACTGAGCCCAGGATCTATTCACAGAAAGACAAATATCAGTTTCACTTACATACTCTAACAAGTCCTATCAGACTGATTAAATCTGCATGAGTGAATTAAACCTGCATGACTACTATGATAGTGGCTTACCCTCTGAACACATACGATGTGATGTATATGACCATCAGGGTGAGCCAGGTATAAATAACACCCCAGATAGAGAAGGTCCAGCCAGCTGGAGTGATGTCTGTCTCATAGCGGAATGACACATTACCTGTAGAGGAATGGAATGGACCTGGAAAACAACAAAGATATTTGGTCACAACACTGGTGGTGGTTGATTAGGTCTCCCAGTCAGCATCCCTGTTCAGCTAAAATGTGTTAGATAAAAGTTGAGGTCAGGCTCATGTGGCAGCCAGTCAAACTGTTCAAAACAGGGAAAACCATTTCTTTATGGCACTGGATTCATGCACTGAGGCACTGTCATGTAAAAACAGGAAAAGGCCGGAAACAAACTGTAACTTCAAGGTTACAGGAAGACTGTTGTCTAAAATGATCATATGCTGTTGGATTAAGATTTATTTTAAAACCAAGCTTAAGGAGCCTCCTTAGGACAGTTAAAAAACTAATGTATATGTAGGCACAGGTGTTGTTCTAGAAAAAAATAGGACTATTTATGTTACAGAACTGAGCAAATAACATGGGTAAATCATTAAACATTTGTGTGAACCAGTTAAGTGTCTAAAAGCACCATCTTTTCTGTCACAAAAACAATTAATCAAACAGTCTTCTCTCTTAAAGGACTGCAGTGAATGCATTCATTTAGAGTAGTTCAACAAACCCCACTGCAAGTAAAACAGTTCACTTAAAAGACCAATCTGAAGTCTTATTGAATGACTGAAACAAAAAAACAAGAGTTCAGTTAGATCTGTTTTCATTTTTATTAAAATTTTTATAATTTGTTTCTTCTTTGTGAAATGTGGCATAAATTTACCTCGTTAGGCCTAGAAAAGTTATCAACAGCATGCCAAGCCACTGGCTTAACCTGCAATTAACAGTTAAAAGTGCTTTGTATTTTATAAATTTACTGGGTATTTTATTCTTTTAATATTTATTAATTATTTTACTCTTTTTAATCTGAACAAGTCATATGTGACTACAGCTTTGAATTAAATGTAAAGAAATAAAATGTTTAATACTTTTAATAAAAATGTGGTTGAGTATCATTCGAAATAAGTACAAGTACCTAAAAAGGTTTGGCACTTCAGTTAACGACCTTGGTTGCTTTCAAGCCCTGCTTAGGAGCCAATACTCCAAGAGCCAATCCAGTCACCACACATCTGAGAAATATTCTTAAAAGCAAAAAAAAAAAGCCTCCAACCAAAAGCAGGGTGTGGCACAAAAAATCCTATTCTTTGTACCAGAGGGCAACACCTTCAATAAAAGTTGGATGGTAGAAGAGAAGGAAAAATGTACCAATGTGTATCAACACACCCCAGGGAGGCAAGTTTTCCATCCGTTTGAGAGCCTTGATTTGGAGTTTTATGCCACACCCTGCCATGGATGGAGCCATTTTTTCCTTTTAAAGGTTGAGTTAAGGACACTACAAGTACTTCTGTTAACATTGCTTTAGTTCATACTGTTTCCTTGGTAAAAAATATCTCTAATAAAACCTTCAAGAGATTTATGTCTATTTAAAGTGATGGGTTCCTGTACGGGGAGGGGGGTCTTTTGAAATGCCATGAGCACCATAAACTGGCATTTACTAAATGAAGTTTAGTTGCAAGTACAGCGCCTCGTTCTGATGTTTAGCTCCACCACGAAGTTTTGCTTTTAACAGTGAAAAACAACAGATTTTCCCCCTTTTGTAATATTAGTTTAACAAGCCGTTTTGCACAGCACATGGAGCATTTTTTCTTCCTGGAATTAATCACATCTTTAAATAAAACGTATGCTATTGGAACAAGCAGTTTTTTCTTCGATTTTTCTTTTACAAAAAGAAATGTTACACAAGTCAGAAAGGCATCGTTGAGTGAATATCTTCACTGTTTTGTACAACAGTAATTAGATGCCAGCAACGCAGCATTAACGGAGACTCTCCCAGTAAACAGTTTCGTAACCATTGAAAAAAAGTTGTATAAGCTAGCAAACAAAAGACCGGTTATATACGCGGTTATATAAATTCACATTAAATCAACACGTCGGCGAACGTTACAAGAGATACTGTTTCAGAAAGCCATCATAAACCTCAACTTCAAAAATAACTGTCGCGTGCTGACAAGGAGTCATGTCCGAATAACATAAACGTGACTTTAACTCACCTCTGCCCGCTCCAGCCAAAGCGTTAACAACTAAAACGGCAATGAAAACCGCCGCACAAAGGATAATGACAACAATTCGAGGCAAACTGTTTTCCCTCATTTTGGCTAGTTTGCTGTTCTGTCTGTGTGTGGTGTGTTGGTCTGTTTCTGCTTCGCTGTCAGTCACCGTCAGGGCGGAGAGACCAACACAAACGCACGTTGACTAAATGATGCCTTCACGTGCTCTATGTGAACGCCCTCGGCCTGCAAACAGCCAGCACCGATGCAGTGCTCACTTTTCACCAGATATCAACCTATTCAATTAGCTGTCTACATACTTGTATATGCGACTAAATCTCTTTGGATACGGCGGCAACGCCAATAGTAAAAGTGCTTCTCGTCGCTGTCATGAGATTTTAGAGTTTTGGCACAGACGCATTTGAAGTGTGATAGTGTCCTCTACAGGAAATTTGTGGAACTACAGACAAAACCCCTCAACTACTGTTTCAAAACAGCTCTGTGTATTGAAGATGCTTTTTAAGATGACCCACCTTCAGTTTCATATAGTTCCAGTGAATTTATTTCATTGCAAGGCTGCGAGTTCAATCATTCAGTTAAATGAATTGTTTTTGTTAAAGACTGTGTCGATGGCAGGGCGATTGTTTTACACCCCAGAGATCTCAATTGATAACTGTCGACCTGAAGACATATTTGCCAATATTCACTTTTAATCAAAGCTCCACCTACTGGCAACAGGAAATGAAATGTTTTAATGCTTTCGTGTACTTCTTTTAGCAGGTTGACTAGATCCACCTTACATCTGGTCAGAAAAGTAATACCTGTAATAACCTGTTCTTTTTCATTGGCATTGGCATGGCACTGTGGCGACTTTTCATGTTTCCTCATAAAAAAGGAAGTTGTTATTAAGAGTCAAGGGATGCCTCAAATCTAATGAGACCTGGTACACCTGTCTGAAGTTTGAAAAATAGATGAGTTTCATGATTGGGTTGGGTAAAATGGCTAAACAGCACCCCTACAAAATTTCAATAAAGCAGCCCTCAAAGTGCATTTCACCTAAATATGTAAAATTCAATAGTTATATGTTTTATGTTAAGACTAAAAAGAATGCTGTAGGGCCAAAACCTAAACCCAACAGGAAGCAAGCCATTTTGAATTTACTGTACGACTTTTGCACAGTTTGGGTGATTTTCCACATTCTGCATTTTAACTTTAGTGTAGAGAATTTATTAGATTGACTTCTGATTTAGTCTCTGCAATGATTAGACCAGAAATGACCAAAACTCTTCAAAGCTATTGTTTTTGTTGAATGATGTCTCTGTGCTTTTTTCACCATGAACCAATAAGTGGCGGTAACCTCAAAGTACATTGTCCAATATGAAACACCGAACTTGACCTTTAATTTGAGTACCAAAAGGCAGTTTCTAACATCAGTGTTAGCTTTGTCTTTTCTGGACTACCATAGCAACCAAACAGTGCAAACTGACAGCCTCCGTGGAGGACCCACTCCCCTCTGTAGATATAAAATGCTCAGTCTAAGATAATTAAAAACAGAATAATTCTTATAAATTCTGGTAATAATACACTCATTAAATCAAACTAGTTAGTTTCCCTTTTCATATTTTTTTTTCCAATGGAACCCTGCCAAGTTTAACACAGTGGCCCTCAGCATATTAGTGAGCTCAGGAAAATCTGCGCCATAGTGTAATAAATAATAAGTAAATAAAATACAGAGCATGAAGATGTGTCAATTTACAAGGACTTACAGTTTATATAGCATACAGTGGTTCTCTTGTTTTACAGGCAATGTAAAGTGTTTCCCCGCATGCATAACAAACTAGCATTTTTTTTCACTTGGGGAATAATCATATGCAGAAAAACTTGAATGACAATAGAACAACTACCAGGCTTGCCTATGTGATATTAGTGTTCAGACTGAGCATGCAGCTGCTACCAGGCCTCTCTCAGATGAGTCCACTGCTGCATCAGGGAAACACCACTCTCTTGAAAACCAGGATAAGAGTTCATGTTTGAGGTCAGATGTAGATGTGAACATCCAAATCATCTCCTTCAAAGCACCAATCATATAAATCTTCAAATTTGCTCTACGAAATAATGACACAGTGATTACACCTGACTGTGTTAAACACTTGCTGCTACATGTTTGAATAAAATCATCTGATGAGCGGTGCACACAAGTAAATAATGCTCGCTGTAATCGTTGTTCCTTCATTTGTTCATTAACATGTTTTGATTTTGTATTGGAGCTTTTTGTCATCATGTGTATATTTAAAATGCTGCATGTACTATATGATGAGCACATTAGCATAGATGTGCCCACAGTTCAGGCTCTGAGTCAAGTCAAGATGTACCATGTACCATCCCAACACCCAGTGTCAGCGCTGAGGGATGAACTTATGGCCAATATGGCCATGGCTGACAAAGTTTTACTTATGAGTTATCAAATGTAAAATTAATGCTGACAGGTCTGGTTATTTAAAATCAAATATTTACCTTCAGGCTCAAAGTTATAGATGTTTGTCAGAGCCTAATGATCGACAGGGAGCGTATTCCATACCTCAACAAATTTAAAAGAAAAAGCTGATTGTGCTAAGATTGTAGGTGCTACAATGTCCCCTGGAGGCAGCCCTTGATACTTATTTGCCCAGAGGGAAGCTGAACAAAGCTTCTCAACAGTGAACAGTATTATTAATTATCTGCTGTACTAACATCTGAATACAAGACTTAGGTAACAAAAGTTAATATTTTATGTTTCACAACTATGATATTGTTGTGATTTCTTAGGGCTTTCAGGACTTGTTTGTGAAGTGACCTTATGGGTTCTAGGACAGGCCTCCCTGCCAGAGACCAACATGATATGCATTAATGAAAATGTGAAAAGATTATCAAAGTTAAATACTTGAGGCTTCAATTGTTAATAAATTATAATATGTCTAAAATCAGCCGTGTAATGTTAATGTACACGGCACATCTTTTTATAATGCCTTTTGAATTCTGGGAAGGTATTGAACGGTAGATTTATTGGACCATTTTCATTTGAAACTGCTGCCTGCTGCTGCTGGAAACGAGGTTGATGTGAGGCCAAAAAAATAGCTGCGAGCTAAAATAAGCTTGGTAGAAAGCTTGGTGGAAACTGTAGGTGAAAATTTTTTAAGGCTCTATTAGTACCAGTGGCCCCTTTTTAAAATCAGTTTTATCCATTAATGTTATTCTTACATTACTTATTGTAACATAGATCTTTTTTTTTTAAACATCCTCACAAAAAGACACAATTTCCTTTAAAGTTGAGAAAGGATGATAAACTGTGCACACACACACCAGCATAAACTGTTGCAGTGTTATCTTGTTATTCATTGCTCTTGACAGGAACCTCCCCTCCTCAGCATCTCCATCCCCTGAACTTTTATTTAATGACTCCAGTAATTACTTTTTTCTTTTTTTTTTACTGCCACAATTCTGAAGAGCAGACAAACCATCTCCATAACAGAAACATTCCTGCATCCACACAAAACTAATCTAGTTAACATGACAACCTTTGATCCTATTAGCTTTAACACCCGCCGTATCCAACATCTTCCATCAGCTGCCTTGATAATCTGTCAACAACCTTTAATAAGAACAGCTTTAATGGCACGTCATGAGACCTGCTGCAGAGGGTTATCAGACCTATCAGGATGTTTTTAAAAGCCTGAACAATCTATTGTAAATGTGTCAGTAAGAGTCAATTACAGGCCTTTTTCAAACTGTGATTTTAATTGAGATAGCTGAGACTGCACTTGTCAAATGCCAAATGCCAGTTCATGAGCCCAGGTTGGCTGAGGACATTGTACACAGACTAGAAAACTGGCTTTGGCTTTATGGCACAGTCCGTAGTTGGTTTAAATCCTATCAAAAATACATAAACAACTGTAAAAAACAGTTGCTAAATGTCTTCAAACACACCTATGGCATTTGTCTACAATCTCTACTTCAAGTAATGTTTCTTATTCACAATATGTATTTCCTACATGTAGTTTTGGAATTACACTCATTTTTTTTTTGTTTAGGAGAAATGCAAAGAAAACTTGAGCAAAGAAGTCAGAGAGACTTCACCTTCAGTTTCTATCAGGAAACACCTTCCAATTCTGTCCAGACTCATATATGCAGTGAACACTTTAAAGGAATTTAATTCAATATATTAGATGTATTTTACGCTGAATTGAAAGTTATCACTATTTTGACACACTTAATTTCAGTGAAAAATTATGAGCTATATGCTGTCTTCACTTTACTATTTTTAAGACTATTTTTACAAAGGAGTTCAGGGAACTGAAAGAGAGCTTCATCACATGGTGACAAGATATTCACCTGAAGCTCATTATCAGAAAAACCAATGAGCTTGTGGTAGACTACAATGTTTCAAATATGGATGTTGATGCAGAGCAGCTACAAATTCTAAAATGTGGATGCTCACCCACATCTTCACACACGCACACACAAAAGATCTACACAATTAGTACATTTTTAAGGTTGACCAAGACACTCGAGATTAATGTCAACAATTCAGTTTCTGACTAAATGAGAAATAAATATATTTTGTCATGAATAGCTTATCAGTTCAGTTATAGCCACAAACTTCAGGTCACAGTGACATTTGACGACCAAGTGCTAATCAGTTTATCTTTGAGTCAAAGTTGATGTTTCTGACAATTTGAAGAAATTTCCTTCAGGTGTTTGCGAGAAAGAGACAGATCGAAACATCATGACTCCGGCCACTGCTTCTGCCGACACAAGGATACTAATAACAGCAAAGCTCCCTAAAAAATATAAATTAGCAAACAGTGTATAATTATAAGAAAAACTACATTTTCTACTATGTGGTTTGGGATTCTTTGTCAGATTTCATGGAAGAATCTAATTCAGATGCTGTTTAAACTTTAAATTCTGTATTTCCATTTTTGTTTTACTCTTTATAACTGTACAGCTCTACAAGTTTATTTATCTCTAGTTTATGTTAACTTATTTTTGTGACTCCGATGTTAAGAAACAAACAGAAACAAATATATATTATCAGCCTATTTCTTGGTCAAACTTTAGTGTGTACTAATAGACACAGATAGACAGATGTGTCCCTAAAGGGTAAATTCAGATTTCACCCTCTTGAGATAGAGTTGCAAACAACTCCCAATTCAATGCATCAGTCCAATTGAATTGTTGTGCACTGAAGAAATCAGTGAATTATTACAGTTGCTGAATGAATTATATTGGATAAATCCTCAGTCTGCTGTGGTGGGGCTGGTCTGATATTAAAGCCAGCTGAGGAATGTGGAACTCAGTTTAATGACGCACAGCCTGAGGCATTTCACCCACCTGTTGTCAGTTAAGAAAAGGTTGAAGAAGGGTCCAGGAATGGGTAGAGAAGCACTTCTTCTATAAATCCATCACGGGAAGTGACAGAAAAAATTGTGGTTAACGCTGTTCGATTTCTGCTGGGGGGAACATACTGTGTGCTTGCTCAAGTGAGGTTCAAATCCTTACTAGAAGGATAAATCCATTTCTAGTTTGAGTACGCAAGAGGAACCAAAAGAATATAGGAAAAAAAATTTGTTCTGGTCCAGGCAATACTTTAGACTGTACAGCAATCTGGTGTCTGGAGTGTTTCTAAACAGTGTCATTGTCTTTTACAAAAATTAGATCCAAGATAAACAACTTCTATAGTTACTTGTAACAACACTTAAAATACAGTAATTATGACCAACTGCCTCGAAACATGTTCCAGCTGCTGGATAAGATATAATTTACTTTGAGATTCAATGTAACAGCATCTGATGGGTCATTTTTCATGTAGTTGTCTTTATCAAACAGTCAATTGAGTGAACACAGAAGTAACACCTGTACGTGTGTGTTTTTTAAGAGGCTTGAGGCTGGCAGTCCTGAGTCTCTGCGCTGCTGTGTTCATAGTCTTTGTGCAGGTCCAATGAACCATACAGGCTCTCCAGCACCGCCAGTACTCTGCTCTGGACTGAGTCCACCTGCTCCACTGGACAATATTCATCTAGACTAGACCTGAAAACACACACATGAACAAAAGATTTTAAGCTTTCTTTTTGAATCCAGATCACAAATCACACTCTAACTTCTACAGATCTTCAACTCTGTGCAGCTGTATTATTTACCTGGACACAGTAACCAGTGTAGGTTTGGGCAGAGCCTTTAGAAACAACTGTACAGCTGCGATGAGCCTGTCGATCTCTTCATCAGTGCTGATGTGGTGAGGTAACTCAACAGAGTCACAGGTTAACCCTGCCTGATGCACCTGAGAGAGAACAGAAAGAGAGACGAGGGTTGAAGCAGAAACATTTATAGAGTAAAGGAAGGAAAGAGAAATCTGAGTTTGGATGAGGGAAGACTGCAAGGACAAAAAACACACAAGAAGAGAGAAGCATTGATATCAGAAAAAAGCTAATAAAATATACAGTGCGGAAAAATCAAGTCCCTAAGATAAAACTTATTATCTACCTTTTGATTGTACTGAAATGCCCTTACTTTGAAAAGATGTGTATTATTATCATCATTATTAAATCATTTCTAAATGTTTTATTCACATCATGTGCAACACTGAATGTGCAACTTCCCTTTTGACCAGGCCAGTGGCAATGTTGCAATCTTTAAGACTATGATAAGGCAAACAGCCATGTGAACAACATAATAACCTGATGCACCAGATGGTTTGTTACCTTGCAAGGTGATAAACACACAAATGGCTTGTTATACAGAACCATCTGAGAGGTCGTCCTTGGAAACTGTTTGAAAGAGGCAGGCTCTTTCAAAAAATTACTGGGCAGGCAATTGGACGAGCTAGCTTCAAACAATCATATCAACAAACCATATAACACAGTAAGCGAGTGCTAGCAGCAGAGCCAGTTGGCAAATCAAACTGCTGAAGCCAGATGGGTGAGGAGTGAAAACATCTTTTCAATCAAGAAAAGCCCTCAGTGCCGTTCTTTGCTCCTCTGTCACTGAAGAAATACTTTCTAGCTCAGATATAACTGATGTTATACCAGTATTTATTCCAACCTTTTTTGGGAGTGCCATTGTTGTTTCTAAAAACAAACTCCCTCTCTTTGTCACACATAAGCTGAACATGTAGCCGCTGGGAGTTCATCATAGGCACTGATTAGTCCAGAGCACTGAGGTTCAGATAACAGTGTTCAGACTGAAGCCTGACCTGAAGATGGACTCGCAAGATCATATGATCATGTGATCTTGCAAATCTAATTGTCTTGCAAGGCAATAAACAAAAGCAGGCTGTGCAAACACATAGAAATGACTGTTACACTGGCGAAAAAGAGGTCTCATGAACCAACAACCCATCCTCCCAGATGATCTATGCACATTAAATGTACAAATTGTATGAATACAATATGTCAATTATTATGACACTTATTACACATTATTTTTTATGGATATTACAATAATAAATCGCAAAATAATAATATAGCTATTGATGTTGTAAATTGTGGTTCCAGCAGCTGTATAATATACAATTACAGTACAATATTTTATTAACATACTTACCATTTCATAGTCAGGGGAGGGATTTCTCGACTTCAGACTGGAAACCAGTTGAGCTAATGAAGCCATACTGAACACACATGACAGGAAGAAAAAGTTGATATTATGCTGTGTCATATTCCAGCACTGGCCAGGAAAACAGTAGCTGCATGGACTTTCTGCTTAGTTACACAATTAGGGCTCTGCATTTAATACATAAAACAATTTCAGTCACACAGCACTCCTTCTTTTAGTGACAGCAAAATGACCATAATTAAACAGTGTCAAAAAAATTCCATTTACTGGACACTCTATGACAGTGCAACCCAGTTTAAAAGAGTGACATGTTTAAACTAAACAACTAATAACTGTCATTTTTCTTTTTTCCTGTGCCATGTCCATGTGCCACATTGCATCGTGGGAGTCTCTGCAATGTCACCATCACACAGTCCTGCCAGTGTGTACATACCAGGAACAGAAGACTGTTTTAAAAGGTTAAGTACTGTTCCCAGTGATATGTAAGCTAATGAAGAAACCAGTTGAGTTACCCTTTAAAAGTAACATGAACATCAATGTTAACAGTAAGTTCTCCGTACTGTGACAGAACAACCGTACCCAGGGTTGCTGGCCAAGCGTGTCACCGCCTCCTCCCCATCATCCTCCAGCAGATCTGCAAATGCTGCTTCCAGGTCCTCTAACTGATGCACACGACGGTACACGCACTCATCAATCTCCACCTGCTCGCACACGTGCACACACACAAACACACATATATCTAACATTAATGATTAAATACGCTACAAGTTCACAACAAAATGTAAATACAAATGCAGATCATTGGTTGATGAAAAAAGGACCTGACCTCATCAGCATCAGGGCTGGGTCCTCGGAAGGTGTAGAGCTCTTTAAGGATGGTGTACTCCTCCTTGACACAGAGACAACATGGGGCTGAGGTCAGAGCAAAATTTAATTCCATTGTACTGTGGTCTGCTTCATATGATTCATAGGACAGTGTTAGGAAAAAATTCATTTGGGCATAATATGGTAATATCCATTATGCCCATGTCTTGAACTAAACGATAATTAAATATAATCAAAACCCAGTGCTTGTTCCAGGTCAGAACAGAAAGATAATGATATTCTGTTTTCATTATGAGCTGTGACCTTGTGTGTGATGTGACTACATTTTTTAAACAATGTTAATGTGAAGTTAGAGGTTCGTGCCTTAAAAACCATTGTCATCAATGTATTTATGATTATATTTTTGCCGCAGAATTTTCAATCAGTAATTTTACAGTCATATAAACTGTGAGTATAGAGGTAATGAGCTGTTTGTATTTTCAACTTATTATTTCAACATATACAATACTGTTTACACAAAAATGACCCTTTCTTAAATTCATTAAAAATATTTGAATAAAGTCTAGTAATTGTTGTTCACTGCATTACTGAAGTACGCTCAGAAAGTACAGAGGAGGAGCTCTGAGCTGTAGCCACCTGATCGCTGATGTACACCAGAAAACATTTCTAATGTCTTGAAGAACTGAGCAGCTCCTTAAGGTGATTCTGCACCAGGAACCCTGTTGTTTCTATTTGATTAAAGATTTTGCTTTAATAGCTCGGACTCTTTACTTTCTGGATGTGACTTATTTCCTGTTGGAACAGACTTGCGATCATTCCAAAGTCTTGTCTAACAGTAATTTCCTGTTTTTCAGGAAGCTAGAATCTTTCGCTGTTAGAAAGTAGATCCAATCAAGGATAATAGCTTAAAGTATGACAAATGAGATGGCTGTAAGAATTATCTGCACTTGTAGATGTTTGATGAATGCATGCTTATGTTAAAAGTGTAATTACATCTGCTATGTGAAGATGCAACACAACCAAAAAATGAGGTGGACATGAGGGAAAGAGACATACCTGAGTGTATAGCTCTTTAAAGGGATTCTTACACGAGAAAAAATCCAAATCAATGTCCAGGATGTATGGCTCTGTATTATCCAACACTGCAGATACTCTCTTAACAACATAACTGGTGGATCCTTCATCATCATCATCATCCTCAAAGTTTGTCCCATTGCTGCCCTCTGCTGGTTGCAGTGTGTCAGTACATCTAAAAGGGGGTTCAGAGCAGCTGGCTTCCCCAGCTTTCCTGTGCTCTGTCCGGGGTCTCTTGGTAGACCATGTCTTTGTGTCCTCTTCTCTTTTCTTACCTGAAATGTCCCAACAAATGTCATTATAGTGTAAAAAAGAAAGTTTGTCCATCAGTGAACTGAGTTATAAACCAGAATATAATCAAAGATGAATCTGTACTGTTGTACTGGGATGCATTATGATTTAAAAAACATTCTGTAATTTCTCTATAAATGACTGAATAAGCAACAGCCAACAATAAAGGTTTAAAATGAGCCTCCTTAAAAATAATTTTCTAAGTCACTCCTCTGCCCTGCTTCGTCAAGGCTGTGTGGGTGTGGCTTAATCAGGTTTACTGGCAAATAAGAAAAGCTCTCATGTTTAACAAACAGTTATGTTCTCTCTTTTGCAGCAAATTGTGTGCCAGTGAAGAAAATGATTAACCACTGTAAGAAGCTGGTTGGGTCAGATTTGATTTGTGCTTTGAAGGGGAAACAAGTTTTGGACTGCACACTGTTGGAAAACAGATAGATGCTTCAGCTCCCAGGAGGGGTACACGAACATGATGATGTACATGACACTGGTGACACTGATTCACCGTACTCAGTGGGGTAAATGTGTAATTCTCTTGTGTTTCACATTAAAATTTCATACTGTATAGTAATTGATGAAACACGACAATGTTTTTACCATAACACATTTGAATTAGTAAAAGTTTCTTGTTTTATAAGAATAAAAAACAAAAAACTCCACTTTTGTTAAAAGAAGCTTGGAGAGGAAGTCATGAGGCACTGGTAGACGAACAAATTAAAAGTGACCAGTCGGCAGTGTGTAGAGGTGTGTGTGTACTCTGTTGCAACTCGCTGTCATATGTATATTTATATGATTTAATGGAAGTTAATACAGCGCACAGCTGGGTGAAACAGCACTGTATCCTGACATATCTATCAAATCAGAGGCTACAGATGTAATAGTATTTGAGTCCTGCTGTGTATGCAGCAATTATCAGCTTTCTGCAGATGTATCAGCACCTTTATAATGCGGTGTGTCAGTCGAGCAGTCCCTTGAAAATTGTTAGTCAAGTCTCACATTTTGTCAATAAAAGTAAAACTTCCTCTAATTTCAGTTCTCTACTAATATCTGCGACATCATGTATGGGATCGTTTAAAAGCCAGCACATACAGAGAGAATTCTTACAGTGACAAATAAAGAGTTTGGGCATGAAAGCGTTCAAATAGACTGTGGAGCTATCCTTTGAAGATGGGAATAAAACAGACTGGTAGACTCTGATGTAAGCAATGACTGTTACCAAATATTCCAAATAGGCTCAGCAAATGTTTTATGAAGTAGGAAATGTATTCAGTATGTTTGTTAAGCTTTTAAGGTTCCAAAAAGAGGTGTGATTATTCTGTATACTCACTGCAATTCCCATGTTTTGCAGAAACCTGGTAATTTTTTTAAAGCATGTCTCTTTTACACTGAGGCCTGCATTCACAGCTTATTTTTCTTGGTTATCAGAGTGACAGCCTTAAAAGCGAAGCACATTGAAATTTCGCAGATCTGGTCCCAATGATGCTGCCGCACTGTTTTGGAACTAAGAGAGGAATCAGTCACTTGAGTGCTGGCATTAGTGATAACAGTCAACAGCAGCTGCCTTCAGACATGAACAAACAATCTCAAAAAATCAGAGGGACCCTGACAAGTTCAAACGAGACACACCAGATTCAGCCCAGACCACGAAAAGACACAAAATGCTTCAAAACCACTTTTAAAAAATGCTGCCATTAATGATAGCATGACCTCAGTAACACAATGAATATGTGAGAGTAAACTCACAAAGATTGAAATTGTGTTCATGACATTTTTCATTACACACTGAAAAATACTGAAAAGTTCTGGTTTAGCCTTTTGACTGATTCCGTCAGTTCTCAGAGACAAAGAAATTACAGCTGATTATCATCATAATTATTTGGTTTGTTGATTAATTAGCTGTCAGAGGTTTAATAATTGCAATAACAAAAGTATCATTTAGTCCTCTCTCAAACAAACAATACATACATTTATTGCTTCTAACTTGCCCAGTGTGGGGATTTACTGTTTGTCTGAATTAATGGACTGTTGGTTTTGACTTGGCCTCTGCTAAATTCTAATAAGCATTTTAATTATTCTATGGAGCAAATGCAATCCATAGACAGCCAGAAAATGGCAGCAGGACAGTCCAATGCTCACATGCAATGTGCACGAGACACAACCCCCCCCATAAAAACACCCTAATGCTGAATGTATAATCAGTGAATTAAAAATAACAATTATATATTATACATAAAATCAGTATCAATTAATTTACAGAGTTCAGGTATGAGAATTTCTATCAGGAAGTAAAAAAATGGTATGGTAACATGTCCAATAAGGCTTCATTAACTGAGCTTCTCCTCAACTGTGTTACTGACTTAGCGGCCACAGTACATACCTGAACATGAGCTTTGACTTGCTTTCACAGGATTGACTTTGACCACATTCAGACAGAGAGGTTTGGGGTTCTCCAGCTGCTCCTCTGAGACATAAAGACCATCACTCAGGAAGTAGTGGTCTATACTGGTCACCCTGTAGAGAAACACAGAGAGAAAAATAACTCTTCTATACTTATCAGTCCCTCCAGGATTTCACAGGCGTTTTTCATGATTGTTGCGGCCTAAAATGC
>JAPZDY010000004.1:1166022-1177034 GCA_029783645.1 Ctenochaetus hawaiiensis | reverse complement strand
TTTGTTTTCTCGAGATAACGAGTTATTATCTTGTTATCTCGAGAAAACGGCTTGTAAAAAAAAAAAATTAAACCACGTCCGCTTAGGGCTTCCGTAAAAGTGTGTCCTGTTTTGTCTGAACCGACACTTTGGCCAGTCAAAGTAAAGCTTTTATTGCGAATAAGCTTCAGCAGTGAAAAACAACAAGGCCTTTCATGCTTGGCATTAATGTCTCTCCTGGTTGATCTTATCTGAAGTGGACAGCTCCGGTACATCAGTTCACCTCTGGCATTACATTGTGTCCCTACATGCCTCTACAGTGACCTCTTGTGATCAGCTCTCACTTCCCTGCTCTTCATTCAAATTGTAACCAATCCCTTTCTTTTTGCAAAGATCAGATGTTGGTTGTTTCTAACCAGAGGACCAACATTTGTAGCCAACATGCTGGGACAAACAACCCCTTTTTTCCTACAAAGAAAGAAATAACATTAAGTACAAATTCTGCTAAATTTACAAAACTGTCCAAATAATTAAGACAGACATTTTTTCACAAATGTATTAACTATGTTCAAATGCAACAACTTACAAAATTTGTGGATTTTTTTTAAAGGGAATCTGAAAGCAAAGAACTTGAACATATTTCTGTATTTGTAGAATTCAACATTTTACATAAAATGTAGACTTCTTAATAAAGTAAGTTTAATAGTGAATACACGTGGCAAGGTAAGATTTGAACACTTGCTGAATAAGTAAGATGCGTATTAAGACAAGGAGTGGTCTCACATAGCCAGACCTCTCTCTCCACGGCACTGTGTAACACAGCTGACAGCCTGTTGCAGTGATAAGTAGTTGTGCTTATGAGGAAAGAAACAACTTGATGAATTTTATTTAATGCTGTATATACAAGAAGGCACATGTAATAAAGAATCTGCTGTTGCACTGGCTGCAATCACTCTTGTACTTAGAGCTGTCTACCTCTGATCAGATCACCAATGATGTATGTTAATATGAGGGACCTCATTTACAAACACTGTGTATGTACAAAAGAGGGTAGACACAACTTGCTACACACATAAACTAAAGAAATGAGACTGATGGTGACAGATGAATGATACTTCAGAAATGCTCTGAAACTGATACAGTTGTGTAAAATAAATTGAAATATTTTTAGTTAATTTGCATAACAGATAAAAGCAATTCTTACACTGAATGAACATGCATGTTTGATACTCCCTGTAGTGAGCACACACACATGCAAAATAGGATGTTGGATAATAAATACAAACAGAGATATGATCCCTCAAGTACATTGAACAACTTAATCATGAGTCATACTTAATTAGTTCAGTAATTATAAAATTCTTGCATGTTATTAAATGTATTTTTATTGGGTGAACAGTAGAACAAGCTATGTTTAAACTGGTGTTGTTTCTGGTCCCCTTAGTCGGGCAGATGCAAGTGCATGGTTTTAAATATTATTTTCACATGTTTGTTGCAAAGAACTGTCAGAGAGATAATAGCCCTTTCACAGTCTGTTAGGTCTGCAACACAACAAGGCATGAAGAAATAACACCATGCATTATTGAGTAGATTTTTCAGTGGCTATACAGCTTATGTCACATTAAACAAGTCTTTTTCTTTCAACAACTTGCAAACCTGGTTAATGACTTGGTGGTGTCTTGTTGGACTGTATCTGTGAGAAGACAGCTGCTGGAGATGCACATAGTGCAACAAAGACACTGGAGCTGGGCGCACTCAGCTCCAGCTGCAGTAGCAGCATCGACCCAGCAGGGGCACGCCATGACTTAAATAATACAAAATGACTCATTGTTTGTTAAAAAATCTCTCATCACAACTTGAATACATTTGGTTTACTCTCTTTCAAACGAGGGATACAAATGATGTAACTGAGTTTTGTGTCTTGCACATCGTGCTCGCCTCCACCTTCATCAATACTCACAACTGTCCAATTATTTTTTTGGGTCACTCATTGAGGGGGATAAAGCCTTGTTCCTTTCCCCTGCCTGTGGCACAAACACTATGGGGCTATAAGGCTATGGACCTTTAGGCTTGTCTTTTATGTGGACCTGCTTAATTTTTGTTCCTGAGCCACAGTTATATACTGTGTTCTCCACATGTTACTACTCTAACGCCGTTTTTATAAATGATATATAAAGGGAAACCAGTGTAGGACATGTGTGCACATTGTTTTGTAAATCAGAATTTTTTTGTGCATAGAAACTTTTTGTGTGTTGTCTAAATGCAACCTTTTGGCATGAATCCTGTGCACAGTTTTATAAATGAGGCCCCAGGTGTGCAGAGACTCATGGAGATTTGGGGAGTTATCCCAGCATGCCATAGATGTAAGTGACATCACAGCCACATCCAGTTTTCACATGTTTACATAATCCTCAGTCTGGACAAATAAAAGCCACAGCCTCATGTTTTGACTGACTGAATAAAAGCTTGGATGTTTTTCACTATGTTTTAACATACTTTTACATGCACATACCTGAAGAGTTTCTCCTTATCAAAGACAGTGTCTGCGGGCATGTTGACGGGGATGAGCAGATCAGGATGAGAGTCTAAATGAACCATCTTTATGTTCTTCAAAGGGAGGTGTCTTGAAGCAATGGCACGATAAATATGACATACCACCTGATGAAGACACAGTAAAATAAGAATTTTAAGCTCTTTGATTTATACAGAATGTAATTAAATGGCATGTAAGCAGTTGTTTTTCACTCGCACTTTCAGTGACAAACACTTCACATGTCAATCACTGACGCAGAAAAAGCAAATGTTACATTGACAACTGATACATTAGATAAAATGAAAGCTGTTCAGAATCCACAGGAATTTTTTGCACACAAGTTGGTGCTATAGTAATTGCAGATTTATTAGCACATTGGTTAAAGAAAGGAACACCCACTGACTGCTTGAGGTTTTAGCTAAAATCAGGACGGTTAGGATCTATGTTTCCTGAATAAATGACAAATGGCAGTGCTGAAACTAAAATAAGCCAGCGGACTGCAGCACTGATGAACAATAAATACAGAAAATAAATAAAAGAGCGGCTGCTAGACAAACATGACACACCTCATAACAATAAGAACAAACCGAACAGTCAGAAAATAACTCAATTCGAACATTCGAAAAAATGATGTCATGCGTGACTGTGGTGTATTTATGGTTCTTCAAAATCAGACACGTTTCTTCCAGAAAGAGGTCAGGGTCCTTTTCCAAGTTTTGGTAAGCTGATATCTGTTCTATGTTTGGTACAGTGAGCGGAGACCTGCTGTGAGGCTGCTGATTGGCTGGAGGGGCGAGTGACATGCACGCGGCTTTCACTTGAAACCCCATGAAAGGAGACAACTGTTTAGGATGACACTTTAAAAATCGGCCCCTTTTATATCAAACAGAAACTTAAACTTAATTAAACCGTTACTATAAAAATAGGCAGGAATTTTGCCTGTGTATTAGCATTACAGCTGTACCGATGGAAGCCAGGCTTACATCTTGGTGGTCCTCCACTATCCGCACTGGCAGCTCCTTGTAGCACCTCTTCAGCGGGACAGAGCTCATCATAACACAGAATAACGTAACGCTATGTTTCACCTGAACGTTACTCTGTCCGTGAACGTGATGTTTTTCTTGAACACGAACTTAGCTTTCGTTATCAAATGTCATGTTCTTATTCCTCCCTGCCCAGCAGACATTTTGAACACGTTTCGTCATAAAATGTTTTAAATTCACAAACTGCAAAGACAAACTGGTAGCAATATAACCAAAGAGGGACCACCTCCGATTCAACCGGCTAGCATGAGTTCATTTCAGACCCACCGGAAATGACACCGGGCATTGTTTTGTGTCCGGCTAGAAACAAGAGTTAAGGTAAAAATCAATAAATAGAACGAACAAAACTTAAGTTCTCAGTGTTGACGCACGTAAACACGGTGATAGAATATAATAAAAAGAACATTAAATGTATGCTTTATGTAAATTAAACTTGGTAGCAAGCGAGCATTACATAAACAATGTTGTTCGTTTGGAGGGCTGCAGTCAGTGAACACAGATATGTATGTACACCACTGTACACTGTGTAGACATAACATATGTTAAATTAAGGTGTTTTAACTTCACTCTCATATTTATCTTTTTTTTTTTGCCTACATGAGTATTTTTTCATATGTAAATTATCCTTGGGCCAACTTCAAAGTGAGTTATTAATGAAATGTGTAGTTTCTAGCTATATTATATATGCTCTTTTTCCCATTACGACATTTCACTATCATTCCCAAACGCATAGATTTAAGCATACGAAATTAATAAAGCCAGGGAGTCTTCAGTCAGCACTATTCAATAGCACAATCAAAGTCTCTCTTTCACATTATTAACTGTCTTTGCATCCGTCCATGCAACACACACTGGGAAACACTTAATTTCAGTCACATTTTCAGAAACTCATGATATGACAATTTTGAGTCAGGCAATCACCCAAGAATTAATTGAAATTTACAATTATTACATAGCAATTTACTTCGGCATACAAGGAACATGTGTATTTGCCACGGCTACATAGAAAACTGCAGATAGTTTTTTTTGATGAAAAAAATATAGTGTAGTTATGAAAGTTACAACACTCAGTCCTGTTATTGTTTCAATATAGGCCAGTTTAAAACAAAACTGCATGTATTAGAAGTAGTAAGTCTAACACAGTGCTGAATTAACAAAAGCACCTAAAACTGACACAAACACAATTTCCAAAAACTGCTGATGTTCTGTATCTGCTTGATGCATCAATAGGCTTGTGTTTTTCGTGGTAGTATTACCATCTTTACGAGATATATGTCAGCATTGTGTTTGCAGCTTTGGTAGGGAGAGAAAGAATAATTACTGCTATAAAACTGTGTCTGACACAAAATAAACTAGCAAGCTATAATGCTGGCTATAAATGCTACTGGTTACTCATAAAAAATTTAATCTAGCTCACTTCTGCTATAAAATCAGAATTTTGCAAAAATCATTAAACAGATGTAAAATCCACAGTAAAAGTCTTGATTACCTTTTTTTTATCAAAGAAAATAAAATTAATTTAATTAACCAAAACCAAACACTATATGTAAGTGAGATCATATCACAGGAGACGCATGGCTGTGCTCCCTCCCTCCATGCAAACGGACTGAGTTGTGATAACAACTGAAGTGCAACAGGAATTGGTTTGGCCAAACCAAGAAAAAGGAAGAAAACATGGAGAAACAAACTTTCTAAAAAGAAAATATTGTTCCCATCAGCTTGTGTAATCAATAACTCATCAAACGCAGACAAACACACAAATGGAAATCCAGCTGCTGAACTGTTTTCTTCTTTACCATCTTAAACCAACTCTATCAGCTGAAGCAGTGTTTCTATATAGATGTGTGATGGGATTTATCCAGTAGGTGTGTATCTATGTGTGTGTGAAAGAGAGTCTGCTTATATATCCACCCTTTGATCTTGGTGGCTTTTGAGAGCAATGGAAGGCTTTGATCTCTCTTCCTTTTGGTTTGGACTGCAGCCTATATGAGATGACAGCAGGACGATGAGTGGAGGGAGCAACACCGACAGAAGAGGGATGAGTGAAGCACGGAAGAAGGAAAGAGAAAAGAGCAAGATTAAAAGTACAGCAGCATACTTGGTGTAGGTAGGGGGGATGGAGGAGAAAGTGAGACGACAGAGGAAGTGAACAAAAACACAGCAGGAGATTTGATGTAGAAGAAAGAATGAGAGTAATGGGAGCAAATAGAAAAATAGAAAGACAGAGAAGAGAAGAAAAAAGGCCCACGGCTCAGGGTGGAAGTGTGCTACATGTAACTACTGGCAAAAGGTACATGGGCATTTGACAGGTTCAATGTCAGCTCTGCTCAAAAGGATCAGTTTACCCAAATAATAAAAATTATTTTGCCACTTTTAGACTGTGGTTTTACACCTCAGGTTATTTTTTCTTACAGATAATTATTTAATTTGCTGGTGTTTTGACTTGATTTTGACAGTGAGATTTTTTAATCTCCAACCATGTGCTATAGGGATAAATGTATTTGTATTTGCGGTGCTCAGAATGAATGTTGAAAATTTTCAATGACAGAATTTTTTTTTTCTCTTTCCAGGAAAAAAAAATCACCTGAGAAAAGCAATCCTGTGATTCACACTGTTAATAGTTTTCAGTTCTCTTCACTTCAGTGAAACTATACTCACCTGAGCTCACCTGATCTCTGAAAGAGTCAAAGTTAGGGGTAGGTCTAAAATGTTGACCATCATAACCACAAAAAATGTTATATAACATCATGTAACAATATCTGGAATGAGGACTCAAGGACTCTACTTATTCTCTCATAGTAATAATTCAGCTGGATTGCATTATTAAGATGTCTTGGATCAGAGGAAGCCCTGATAATTTGTCATAAGTTATTATTAATTTGAAAGAAAAAAAATACATGAATGTATGCATGTTAAACACAAGAAACTATAGGCTTCAGAAAAACATAAACAAAATGCTACAGCATCAAAGAAACATCCCCGTTTATGATGAGGAAGTGTGAATACAGTCATACCTAATCAGCTCTGACAAAGATGTAAATGTTCGTTCTGAGGAAAAGTTACATTCTTTTTGGTGGAACCTTTTCAGTTTGTTGGACTCTGGAAACTTGTTACACGAGGTTTCAAAAGCTTTTTTTGACCTTTAAGTGACTGAACTCTTATTCGATCAGGTAAAAAACAACAAAAGCATAACTGAATGGATCAACTAAATTTCAGTAAAGCACTTAACGATGTTCCAGCTTATCATGTTCTGCACATACCAGAGATTTTCAAGTTTTATCCTGCTTGTTTCTTTGTCTATACAAATAATTATTAAACGATGACTTAAAGAATTTAAAAGGTCGCTCAGACATTTAATTGCAGCTTGCGAGAGCAACTGCCAAGGAAATGTTTTACCAAAGATTTAATTCTTATCTTTTTGCCTTAAATTTAATGTAAAAAGTGTTTAATATATTTTGTCTTGTTGGACGATGAGCTGATCGATTCACAAATCAGCTCAAAGAGAGTTTACTCAGACTTTGTATTTGGGAGCTAGCAGGGTTAAAGCTGCACCAAGTGATTTGCACTTTTACATTCACACACAAGGCTTTCATCTGCAGGCTATAATGAGAGACACCAGAATGAAAAAGACACCCGTCTTTACTAAGCTGCAGTGACTTAACTTTAGAGTTTAGTTTGAAGGTTATTGATAGTCCTGCCATCAGTTTTTTATTATGTGAAGTAACACTGTTAAACATAGTGTTATTGGCTCATGGTCTTCCCCTTTATGTGACTGGATCCTTCAAATCTGTTTTTGCCAAGTTGTGAGCCATTTTTTCACTTTTTACTGTTTACTATGACATGCAATAGGGTTTGGAGGTAATTTACAAATAAAAAAGGGTATAGATTGGTTGTAATAATATTACCTTTTCATTGATCCAGGAAGTTGCAATAATGGTTGTAATTTGTGTGCATATTAGGGATCCCATTCACTATACCCCCACCCCACAAACACACACACATACACATGCAAACACTCACACTATAGGAATGCAAAGACATCAGTTATTTGTTGTTACCTGCACACCTCTTCTAGCCTTGAAGCTGATGTTAAACTTGCTGCCTAAATTCATTCGTACTGCAGGGAAACCAACTAACTTATCAGCTTCTATGCACTGCAGAGCAATGTTTTAGCCATGTAATTCTGTGTTTTTAAGTGAATGCGTGTGTGTGTGTGTGTATGTGTGAGGGAGAGAGAGATTGTGTGGTGTGTATGTGTGTGTTTGTATAGTGTGTGTATCTGAGTTTGTACAGTATGTGTGCATGTAACTGTGTGGGGTGTGTGTGTGCTGAGCACGTTTATGATGGATCACTTTAATGAAATGTGCTCAGTGCTTTTCATCCGTTCGCTTACACCCCACTGTTTCCCATCTCTCTCTGTCTTGTGCCCTTGCTACTGACTCTCCTTTATTCTGCTTTCATTTCACACTGCCTCTGAAATGAAAAAGTGTAAATTGTTTTTCCTTCTGATCAAAAGGATGAAAGCAGGGATATGCTTGGCTTTGCTGATTGCATTAGATTGGAAGTGAATAGAGCGACATAGATTTGGAAATTCCTGAATCATTTTTCCCTCGCAAAATAACATCAGGCATCAGAGTTCAAAGGGATGGATTTCAATGGAATTCTTGGCTGATTCACTTTCAGAATATTTGTGCTGTCACCTCTGGTTAGAGCGACATACCAGGATATATTGTCTTTCAAACAAAAACAGGAACCGGCCCAGTGAGTGTCGAATACAGTTGTTTTAAATAAAATCAAATGTTAAGGAAGCATTGTTGCTCCAGAGGTTAACATTTTCAACACCAAAGATTTATTTGTTTTTAATTAAAAATGGAATATTCCTCCATATGGTAGACTACAGAAACAATAAAACACAAATTCTGTATGTGGCTGAGAAAGGTTCATCAGATTTGATGGCTTAAATATTCCATCAGTCAATTTATAGTGCATCTTTTTAGTAACAAACCAGATTGGGAAAAGGTTATGGCCCACACAGTGCAGCCGATTCCTGTTATCTCGTGTTCCTTACGGGCAGTAATTTGCATGACAAACATGGTCGGACCATTCTTATCCAGTCATGTCTTTTAGTGGTTTTAGAGCAAAGATGGTAGTACTTCATTTTCACCAAAAGCTCAGCTCCTTCTTTTCTGGTGCAATGACAGAACTCAGTACCCTTTGTCTTGATTATGCTACTTCCAAATGACAGAAGTCATGGACCCTGATTTATCTTGATAGGGACAAAGATTAAAGAATCATTCCTGATACTCTTCCCATTAGGCACTGAAAATGAAAATGTGCTGACGGTATAAATATCACGCAGTACCTGATCCATGAGTCTCCAGAGCTTTACCCCATTTTGTAATTTTATGACTTGGAGCAGCAACTCATGGTGTATAACATACTATCAGATCTTTGAATATTGGATGAAGGGAACCATACAGTAACCTTTGCAAATACCTATAATGGTAGGTAACGTTAGGTGGTGTTCTGTAAACTAAAGACTTTATCTGATCATTGGTAGTTCCACTCAAAGTTCCTTCAGTTATTCCCTCTCAGTATATCTGATATAGTTTACCTAAATTTAGCCATCACATTGATTTAGTGTGGTCTTTCTGTAGGCCCACACTAAGACAACAAATGGGATTTTAACCAAATAGTTTCAAGAGCACATTAGCTGAACAGAGACTTCAGCACTCAGCACAGAGCAATTCACCTCAGCTTAGAGTTGCCCAGAGATAGTTTCCTATGATTTACTGATTAAGGACACATCAAAATGTACAGTGAGTTATGCTACCATCATCCACTCGAGTAGCCTCTGGTCTTGGCTTGTTTTTCACAGAGTTAAAAAGAACTATGAGAGAGGGGAAATGTTTGGGCCATCTTAACCTGCAAGGACTTCAGGACACAATTATAAATAAGTATGTTGACACTGAGGAAGTTCAACTGCCAAAGGAGGATGTGAAAAATACAGAAAATGATGGAGGTGGCAAACAGTGGGCAGAAAGCACCAAAGACTCTGAGAGACTGTTGTGCAGGCAAAAGAAAGCTGCATGTAATTAGCATGTATTGATTATAGCAGCAACACTTCACCTCCATCTCTCCAGAATGACCGTGCTTCCTTTTGAGTGAAAATGAGTGCTTTTAAATTAAACCAGCACCAAGCTGAAAAACTAAAGCGGCACCATGCTGCATGGAACTTTGCTCACCAAACAATATCAAACTCTTCAGTTTACAATTATCTCCAAAGAAAAAGAGTTACAAGGACTGTTACAGTTGGGCTCTGAAAAGCAATACCAGAATAATTCCACCAGTCAAACTAGAGTTTAAGAGGAGGCAGGGAAATGATGCAAGGGCAAAGTACCAGGATGTGCTGCTCTAATTTATACGGAGCTGTATAAACAGTTAAGGGTGAGAGTGAGTATGCTGTGCTCTGTAAAAAAAAAGCCATAACATCACCTAAAACTGCTGGTGGGAAGATGAGTGACAGCAGGGATTTTTTAGGGACTGCTGTAATGATTCAAACTGTTCACTGATGTCACACAAAGTGAGGTGGCAATGTCTTTTCCTTAAGTCCAAACTCGACTATGGAGTTCTGAGCATACTGAGAAAATGCTGCAGCATCAGTGGACAGCATCATTGATGTATGAGTGGTTGAGACCCGCTTTAACAAGTATAAGTGACTGAGGAGCCAAAAGTATGGACACAGTGTGCTTAAGATAGGACCTGAGAGCACACAGAGTCAGAGCATGTCAACACAAGCAGAAATGTAGTCAGTGTAAAAACAGCAACCAAACTTTTCCAGCATGCAAAAGTTGAAATCAGTGGGTTCTGCTTGCTCAGGGCCAGGTTTCACTAACTCTGCCTGAGGTGAGCACTGTGAGAGCCATGAGCATAAATACCCTTCTGGAGTGAGCAGAAGGCAAGTTATTTAACCCTTGAAGACCTGAGGAATTTTGACTGTCATGAATTATTTTGTTTTTCTTAACTTATTCAAGCAGTCAGCATTGAGTGTCATATTATAAATCATTTGATCCAGGAGAACCTTCTGTTTCAGCCTAGTCCATTTTAAAGTCTGAATTTTTATGTTTGCTTTGTTTGAGAATGGATTAACTTAACCCTAACCCCAAGAGATTGTGTGTCAGGCGAGGAAAGTGATGATCTTCTGGCTAACATAGATTATTGATGAGAAACTGTGTGTAACCACTGACTGTATAAAACACTGGACAAACCCTCCATGACGTCACCCATTGGTTTCTGCATGAGCAAAAATGAAGCCTCAGAAATCTCGTCCTGGGCGCCGCCATTAGCCTGCGCATGACTCCGCCAAGAGCCCGCCTAAATGACGAAAAACCAAATATGGGAAAAGAGGCGGGGTCGAAGGACGGACAGCACACCCACTCAGCTAACAGCCCCCGGCT
>JAPZDY010000004.1:1146118-1157020 GCA_029783645.1 Ctenochaetus hawaiiensis | reverse complement strand
ATATTACAGTATTACATGCGCTCTATTAGGAATTGCCATAGAGAATGAATGGGAGAAATGAGTTTGATGGTGCTCCCATGAAATCTTTTAGAGGGCCAGGTGCGGCCCGCGGGCCGTAGTTTGTGGACCATTGTTGTAAAAGTTTGATGTCTGCCATATGAAATCTACTAGCTTGTCCATCACGAGGGAACCGCCATCCCTATCATCCCTATCACAACCTGTCACACTTCCTGAAGCTTCATCCATGTCATTCCTGTTTTTTCCTCTCTCATGTTTTTATGGTTTGTATTGTTAACATTTATCTTATCTCACTTCAGATCCCACGTCCTGTCAAACTACCCTGCTGTGTGATTGCTTGCCCTGCCAAAATGTCTTCCCTCTGTGTCTTTGCCAAATTTTCTGTACTTATAAACTCATGCTTCAGTGTTTCATAGCATTTCCTCATGTTTCCAACCAGTTTTTGCCTGTTGGCTACTCTACATCCTGCTGTTTCAGGTACCTTTTGCCTGTCTTACCAACAAACCTCTTTATCGGCCCCATGCCCCAATAAAGAGCCTGTGAGTCCATCTCCAGCGTGTGCGTGTCCTGACACCACAGCTGCCAAAATCAAGAACAAACACTGTGTAACTTTACATAAGAAATATTATTAACGATGCAGACAAACAGAGAAAACATGTTAATGTTATTTGCTGATGTCAGGATTAATTCATAGAGCAAATGGCATCACAGTATATTTTGCATGAACAGCAGACATTGAGCTGAGCTCTTTCTAAAAGGGCAACCCCATCTGAGTTCTTTTGAGGGTTTTTAAATGAGAACTCCCACTCAGCTGTTAGCAGAAAGCAGTGACATAGGTTACAGCGCTGATGTCCTTTCCTCCTTCAGTCCACACACACAGGTTTGCTGACAGAGCGACATGGACAGTTATGTTGTATTACCTTAGATGATTTGAGCTTGGGGGTGGAGGATGATGCTACTTAATCATTATTAAGCCTTTATTTAACTGCATTATGCACAAGATTTGTCACCTACTGTTTGTAAAAACACTATTCAAAGTTTGCACAACTACCCAGCTCAAGGAGGGAGAGCAGTGGATAAGAAAGCGAGTGAATAAATCAAGGTGGGAGCAGTAGCTGTTAGCGTGAACAAAGCTGTGTGTCAGAAAAATAAAATATTATTTTCTGATTGATTTACAGCAGTTAGGTTCTCGACCACAAAAACAACTCAGCAGGAAGGTGCTGTTTTGCTGATGTGTGAATTCAGCTGAAGTGCATGCTTCATACTGTGCACTGTGGCTGGCTGTCTGCTCTGTACGTGTCTGTGTTTGTGGCCCACATTCTGGTCAACACACTCACTCACACACACACATACCCATACACACACACACACCTGACCACTAGCTCTAAGTCAATAAGAGGAGATGCACGCTAATTGGGCAGCAACGCCATTGTTTATAAAAATATGTCAGATCACATGGTAAAAGGTTTAGGAAAGGGTTTGGGAAAATAGCATAATGATGCTCAAACAAATGTACTATTAATATAAAATACATAAGGAACACCACTAGGAGGCTACAGCGTTATATAAAACCCTGAAAAAAAAAATAATGGACCTGACCTTTAAGATACTCCAGAGTATAATTTTCATGATAAAAGGAGAAAAAAAATGTAAATAAGTGAAAATAAAAAAAAGTGACATCACAAAAGACATTTGTGTGTGGACTCTCAGAATGTGGTATGCATACCTTTCTCGCATGGGACCGCAGAGCAGCTCACAGAGCCGATTCCAAATGTTTTTGCAGCCATCCAATAGTTGGGCTGGACTTCAAGTGTTTGGTTGCAGCCGGCAGGCAAACTACACCAGGGGTGAGAGGAGGGTCAGCAACATGACAGCAGCCTCCTTCAGCTGTAAACATGAAGCCAAGGCTGAACAAGCCCTCTGACATGGCAACATAACTGTTAGCAAAAGATCTCAAATGCAAGTCTCCATTGACAAGGTCTGGGTGGAACTACAGCTGCTGATGTGTCTGCAGACCTCACAGGATGAAAAAAGTAATCAGAGCATCTTTACAAATCTGTGAAAAAAGAGAACTGTAGAGTGTTAATACTTTTGTGCACACAAGCACTGATTGAAGACAAAGGCCACTGTAAAAACTGTAAGAATGTAAGAATGACTGTAAGAACCTAAATGCACACTTGGCAAAGCATTAAAGCACTAAGTTCCATGTTCCAAGTTCCATGATTCTCACAGTTTGAGTGAAATTAATTGCTTAAACCTATTTCAACTCCAGAAGAAGAATAGTGCGAGGATGAGATCATTTCCTGTTAAAATTCAGGATTGTTGATTTACATAGTGATTTTTTGGATCACCAAGAAATCAAGCATTTTAAAATGCATTTTAAAGGCTTTAAAAAAATGTAGTAGAGCAAAGCTATTACGATAATCTCAGAAATGTAGATAACTAGAAGTATACAAGCTCTTAAGCAAATACATACCATAAATAAATGTGGAAAACTGTAAGTGTTTGCTTCTAGAATGAAGCTCATCTAAAAATAACTGCCATTACAGCTACAAGTGTCATAAAGTATATAGACACAAAGTTCATTCTATATATGTAGTTATGTGTTATTTTACAATGGTGTCATAATCTTGAATAAACCCCTTTATTGTACAGTTTTCTATCAGAAGCTTTTGATGTAAGTAGTCCAAATAGGCCCCAAAAGGTAGATGTTAAAGAGTTGATATGATTTTTTGGTAATAAAATAAATGTCAGGCTTTACAACATTCCAAATAACTTCTGTTTACAACAAAATATAAAGCCAGAGAAATTGTAATTTGATACAATGTGACTGTGAGCTTCATGTTGTCGCTGTAATCTAACTTTCAGGATAGTACCAGTCAAAAGTACCAGTAAAAGGAGGTTGCAAGACAGAACTAAATTTAACAAGAATATAAAAACTGAAACATTATCTTGTCTCTAACAATTCTGCCCGGGTCAGTCAGAAGGATTTTTATCAGCAATGGTGGCTATGAAATAAACAAATCCCATGATCCACATTTCGCACAACATCATCAAATTATGTCTTGCTCTTTATTATTTGGTGATTATTTGAGACCTCCAGTGGCAGGAATTACAAATTAAGATTTGAATAATAATGAAGCTGCCAGAGCAGTGTGTAAATTACAGAAGGCTTTGCAGAGGAGAAAGTGTGCGCATTCTTTTTAGCAGCATGTTGGTCTGAAGGAGGAAAAACAAGTTAACTTAATATTAGATGTGATTAAAAAAACTTCAGAGACTGTTCTGTTGCACACAGATGGAGCTCTGTACAGTAATGTGCATTTAAGAGATGCAAGCTATTACTTTTGTGGGCAAGTATCTCACATTCCCTCAGTAGTATACACTGTTAAAAGTCTGACCCCAGGGGATGAATTTACTGGGCGCAACACTGTGAATGTCAAACAAAGCATGCTCTTTTGGTGAACCTCTGACCTGACACACCATCTTCTGTTTTGTGGACTGTGAACTCTCCACTGCAAAGACTGCTGTTTGGTCTCTGGGATGTAGCTGAGGACACATTTCCCGTCACTGGGGCATGATCCCTGACATGGAGTTTGAGTTGTCCCAGGCTAGATGATGGAGATCCTCAGGGACTCTGATACATGGCTGCTTCTGTTTGTGAGTCAGGGAAAGCCGTCGTGCCAGCGGTAGCAGAAACATGTGTAACTCAGGTGCTGACGATGATTAAGTTAAATTGGACCACTTACTAATTAAAGCTATTGCTTTAGCTTGCTACACATACATTTGTGTAGCATGTTCCATTTGTGCAAATCAGAAAAAGTCTAAAGTTCCTATGTCAAATATATATCCAGTGTACATATCAGTGTGCAGTTGTTTTATTTTCTTCTTTTCTTTCCTCTGGCCAATGTTAGCCTATACAGCCAATGCCAACAGCCAGTGCTGACCTGTTTGTTTATGGAAACGCTGAGGTCACAAGCCTTACGTTAAAGAGCCTGGACTGATGGAGTTTGAAATAAATTCAGAGATATTTGTGGGTGATGGACGGGTTCTGGTACTGAGCATTGCAGATGTGAGGATTGATCCAAGTTTGCAAAATGTAAGACAGTTCACCTCCATCGGTTTTCTCTCAAACTAGCAACAAACTCTAAATACAAACCTAAAATATAATAGCCTTAGCAAAAACTAATAATAATTATAAAATCTTGAATACATTGTACACTGAGCCTGCCCAATAGATGAAAACTATGAGCCTTGTGAGAGACCTTCTTGTATTAGTCACCTCAGTCTTACATGGCACTCAAGACTGATAAATTCTATATTGTTCATCAATTTCTTTGTATCTAAAAGTTTCTTCTGAATAAAAATAAACTCTTGGTTCTCACACTTTCCTTATCAAAATCTGAGAAAAACACTTTACCTCCCACTATTTAAAAACCACAAGTCACCTCAGTGATCACAGCTATTGTTCAGATGGCTGCCTCAGCTCCACACTGAACCCCAGGCTGCTCATGCTCACCTGCAGGCTACTGTAGATATATGAATGAAAGCTAAATAAATGTGTGGCAGTGTACTTCATCAGAAAATAAATAAAAAAACATATCACTTTCACTTATGTCATAAAAATCCCCATCTATAAAATCTCAGGTGTGATGATGTGCACATAAATACAAACATCTCCTGATGATTGTGTTCTTGAAATGCTGGTTTTGGTTCTCAGTGTTTTGGATGAGTGCTGCAGTCAGAAGGAGAGGTTTGGACTGAGGAGCCCAAGGATGCAGAAACAGCTTTGGGCTGCACAGCCCACACACAAGGCTGGCACAACAGCTTCTGAAAAGTGTGAGTGGGAGGGTTGGTGTTCATATTTTGGGTGTGCACATGTGTATATATATGCATGCATGTTGCGTGTTTTTCTTACTGTTTGAATGTGCATTGACATATGTGCTGTGCTCTTGCAAAAAGATAGTCAGGCCTTTGAATTATATAGTGACTAACAGGAGTTTGTGTGAGGGCAGCATCCTTATACAGAGTGTTGACTCTTTTTTAGAAGCGTGAAAAGAGAGGATAACGGCGCACGGTTACTTTAAGTGTTAGTGTACTTATGTGTGTCTGAATGTGTATCTGTCAGTTTTAGTTTTTGTGTTTTACACTTGACCATGCCCTACAAATGTCAAGTGAAGCACGAAAGATAATGCCACAAATCAATAAGGCCTCGGCTTGGATGGTGGCAGACAGCCTCGAGGAGACCTGTGTTTTTGGACACATCTCAACTTCTGAACCTTTTCAGGCCTGACTGATCAGAGCCAATTTTCTATTTGGCTACACCAGAGCAGCTGTGAACACAGCACATTGAATGTGTGAACGTGTTTAGCCAGTGGATCAGAGAGCAGCAGTCCTTGCCAGACAACAGGCTGTCACAGATCTTAGAGGACCACGGTGTGGAGGGAAACCTATTCAGTGCCAGCAAACAGAAAAACAAGCACTTAGCACAAAGACACTCTTTATTTGCCTGTTCTGGAAATGAGTTCAGTGGTAACAGAAAACCTCCAGTTAATGGGCTAACTGGCACAACAAGTTCTAACCTTCCATATTTGCTTATCAATTGTCGCCCTTTCAGGACCTATGGTTCTCTTTTTACTGATGTCTTTTGAATTTCAGAGATAAAAAAACAGGCAGAATATATTCATTTTTATTATTTCATTATTTTTAAGAGGAAACAGTTGGATGCCCATGGCCATATCATGCTTTCACTTTCACTTGTGTTTAATATAGGTAATAACAAAAAGATAAATACAATCCAAAAGTATCTGTTCCACCGTCATCTCTGAGGTGGGTATCATGAATCACTTTGCTGATATGAATACTTGTGCTCAGTTTAGTCACTTGTGGCAGAGAGGAGTTAAATGTATCTCAGATCATGAAATACAAAATCTCACACAACAGTTGAGTAAACAACACCCAAACTGACAGAGCTACATAAAACCTGATGCACTGAACCAGCAACATCTCTTTTGTCATTTTGTTGTAAACAAAGGATTGAAATAGCCTCACCCCCCTACCATTAAATAACTTATTAAATAATTATTCATTTTGCAGCTAGAATTTTAACCAAAACCACTCATACCTCTATAACATGAGAGCATAATGCTCTCAGAATACAGAGCCTCCCTCTGTCCCCTGAGTTAAAGTTAACAGACTGCAGGACCTTTACTCATCTGATTGTGCTGCTGACTTCATCGACAGTGTGGCTTCGTTGTTGAAATTAAATCCAAACTTGAAGCTAAACTTCAGCTTAACTCTAACTTAGCTTCTTTTATTTAAATATCTTGTACTTGCTAACTTTATCTGTGCGGCAAGTTGCTCTCATTTTCAATCTATACAGTCTATTTACATTAGTACTTGAAGTCAAAGTACTGTCAAAGTCATCTGTGAGGAGACCTTCAATGCAAAAAACAACTGAATGAGTCTCGCACTCTGGTGATTCTGTCCATTCTCATAACTCAGTTCTGCTTCAAGATATGGAGTTAACCTCATTACCCTCATGAATATGCAAATAGATTGGCACTACTTCCTATAATATACGCTTTGCATTCATACTGCACATCTCTTTTCCATTTATGAAAACAAGGACAAGCCATTTTATTTTGCTGAGTCTTCTTTTTACTACTGAGCATCGCTGAGTGAAGATGTCCATGAATGAGACCCTGGAGGAAGAAATGTCGTATAAAAGAAAGCACTACTGTAGTTGTTAATCAAAAGGGAAAGGACAGGAAATGAAAAACATTAGATGGAGATTAAATTCATTTGTTATCGCAATAACCTGTCAGATGAAGCATCCTTCCTTGGTGTTAAATTCAATAATCGATTACTTTAATGGAGAACTCAAATGGAATGCATTGAAGCTAATGGTTTTGTTTCATGCTACCTTTCAGAATTGGTTATTTCCCTGCGTTATGATGAAACATATGGAATTCAATTTAATAATTTCCTTTTCTATTACTTGAAAATGAGACAGACCCTGTGCACACTCCCAGTACTGCACCACTGCTCCCTCTTAGCAAGCAGCACAACTTAGTATTGTAACAGAGGGATGAGTAAGTGTTGGTAACAGTTTATGTGTGAAGACAGTCTAAGTGAATAAAAATAAAAAAAAGACATGAAACATGTCATATGTGTTTTGCAGTCTCCTGATGAACATATTCCTCTTGTATATTCAGTAAAGTTGTTCTTCCAATCTCTATAACAATTCATGTTTAAAGGCAAATTAAGTGTGTAACAAAACAAGTTTAACAAGTTTAACAAGTTTAATTAAATTACATGTGTCTTGCTCTTAAGATTTCCAGGCATGTTTTAAAAAACACTAATGACATCTTCATCAGCTTCAGCTTTTCTTTCTTATTTGGCAGTAATGATCAAAGTAAATTCATGCAAACCATGGATGTGTTGGATTGGTTGGTGTGATAGGTAATGTATCAGTGTCCTCATGTCTCATTGAGCAAATCTGTGTTTCTGATCATGTCAAGGTTGAATATTTCTGTGAGTATCAGTACATTTTCAAACTTGTTTGTAGCAACAGAACTAGCTATTTTGACCCATGACATGATATTTTTCTAACCTCTGCCAAGGGCTTTTCGTGTCTAAACCTGACCAGATCTCTAATTCATAGTGCAAAACTTCTGTGCAAAGAACATAAAACAGGTCAACTTTTAACACATCCACCATTTGCAAAAACATTCAGTGTAACACTTATTCTGATGACTGGGTTGCACTTGGCATTCTCTTCTGGATTAAACCTGGGGCAAAGTGAGAAGACACATAATGGGTCTGAATAACAGTTAATGAACAAATGCTCTAATTAACTTTTAAAACAACCAGTAAGACACCTAACATGTGAGATAATTGCGAATAGATAGAACCTGGACATAATCAAGCATCAAGCACAGCAAAAAAGAAGAAAAGACAACACAGATATACTCACAAAAGCTACTTAAAGGATACTAAAGAATAACCCTACATGTTTAAACTACACATGTTCACTCAGCCGTCAGTGAGGGTGGGAACAGCTATTCGGCTCTGAGTGAAGAAACGTTCTGTGAAGCAGATAACTGATGTAGTTTTAACACCAAAATGCAATGTACCTTTATCATGAGCCACAGATGACCATAGGAATGTGCTGGCAGTCAAGAGTAGACCTGGCCTACATCACTATAACATGTCAGTCAATTATTCAAAACCATATAAGGGAACCATTTGCATTAAAATCATGCAGCTTAAATATACTTTCAAATGAGCTGTCAAACAAATTGTAAACTTTTTGCTCCCACTGCATTTTTCTAACATTCTGTTGTTTAATTTTCCAGAAGCCACCAACTTGCTTCTCTGTTTTATTCCTCCCTCTCTTCTTAGTTATCTCCTCCTTGTCCTCTCTTCTTACTGGCTTGTCTGTGCCAGACCATCAGCAGTCCTGAGATCTCTCTCTCTCTCTCCTGGCTGTCAGTGCCTCGTGCAGATGTTTGGAACTAAAACAGCATCCCCCAGGAGATTCAGCCTCATCTCTTTTTTCTCCCTCTCTCCTTAGCTTGCATGCTATCACGCTTCTTTCCCCCTCTGTGTGATTGTTTGTCCCACACTTGTGTGTGGATGCTTCAGTAGTCCATCCTCATCCAGGTCTCATTGGTGGAAGAGGGTTATGTGCTTTATGTCCCACCTGTTTGGAGATACAGGAAGATGCTGAGTGTTCTACTGGATCAATACTCTTCTTTTATATGTGTGTGTATATATATATACATATATATATATATATGTATATGTATATATACACCAACCACAGGGCCAAGGGATGTAGAGCATTTACAGCCTAAGAAGCCTTTGTACATATAGCTGAGCATAAAGGACCGATGCTCATTGGAGCTTAATCAGGCTTAAGGTAGACTAACTTTATGGTAGACCACCTAACTCTGTTACAAACTAGCAGCATTAACAGGTAGATATAGTGAGAAACTACTGTCACAGAACACTTCAAGATTTTGGTAAGATTTGATGTAACAAGCTCTCCAACAGCATGTCTCATATTGTTGGTTATGTTGCACATAATGTACAGCTTTACACAAGTTCCTGCAGTCAGGACGCCTAGACTCCATATAAGTATATGGATAATGGTTGTGTTGATGCACAGCTGTAGAGAGAGTGGGAACAGTCAGTACAGCAGCACGTATCCATAATTTAAAAGTAGCACAGGGAGTGCAAGGAGGTATGAAGAATTCAGAGAAGTGCAGGAAGAGGGGAAGCCACAAGCCTCAGAGGCCCTCTCTCTCTCCCCCTCTCTCCCTCACACATGCAAACACGCACATGCACATGCACACAAACACAAAAACACACACACACACACGCACACACACCCACACACCCACAAACACACACACACACACACACAGCAGAGAACAGTGTGTCCTTCTCTGGGGAATCTAAGAGCGGATATTGTTAGTTGCGGCTAACTTAAATCAGTAAATCATTTCTTTGTTTTAGTGTCTATCCTATTTGGCCTTAAAGCCTGTAAAGTAAAATAAATGTTAAATGTTTGATATTGAACAAAATGAAATGTTTTGTTAATGGTATGGTAAAAAAAACTATGTAAACCTTTATAATATAATATGATTGATCATATGATTTTTTTTTCTCTTTTTTACTACTGAGAATCCAGCAGAAACAGAGTAATTGTAACTGTTTGATTTGCAGCCCTCAAAGGAATGCAGGTCAAATCTTGGTTCTCCTTTTGGCCTCCATTTTGGTCTCTACCAACTCCTAGAACAATCATTTCTGGCTTTTTTAGTTTCTCTAAATTTTGACTGATCAGTTGTAGAAAAAAAATTGCTTTACAAAAATTGATTGATTAATCGCACTCCATTAGGCAATACTGAATTCTGATACCATCGGAGCACATCAAGCCTGAAACATCTCCTCAGTGCAAATAACTTAGCAACAAGCTTGGAGATCAAAGCTAGCAGAGTCCCTGATGCTAGTGCTAGCAGTCAAACTTGTCGAGCCACACTTGACCAGGCATTCAGACACAAACTGAATGAGTCTACCTGTGACCTGCTAACTGACTCCTTCACAGAATGGATTGTAATGGACTGCAGGACAGTTTTGGTGGTTAGAGCACAGGGGGTTAGTGGAGGCTTTACAGTTAGCAACCTCTGAAACAACCAATAAACAAACAACTAAAAAGTCTGAGAAACTAATGGACCCAGTTCTGTCATAGTTCTTGCTAAAGTACATCTGAATTTACTTCCTAAGCACATTAGGTTAAATTTTTTGATTGTTATGGCCATTATTGCATATGAAAAAAAAATCTTGACGTGGGTAACGCCTACCAGTCATATTCATATTCTTTATATTGAAGATTGTTAGCCTCATATCAAAAGATTTGGGCTGGCGGGTGGGAGCGGGGGTTGCACAAAGGAAAAATCAGCAGACTTACAGAAGCATTGTGTACAACAGTCCATCTTCTCTTCCCCTCTCTGTTACACACTTACTGTCTCTGTGCATGTGTGTGTATGTACATATTATGATTGAATGTGACCTCTGACCATAAAATGCATTTTGTCTTTTTGACATCAATATAATGTAAGCTAGCTAGCTTTATTCTGTCTGTGTTGACAAAAATGGGAAAAAGTCAGTTGCACTAAAGTGTTAGAAGCAAGAAGAATTAGGCCTCAAGTGTTTTTCCTCTTTTCCTATTTAACATCTTAACCCTCCGTGTTTAGCAAGTACCCTGCTGCTAGCTCCATTATCAGCCAAGCAAGTGAAAATGTTAACAGGGCTCTCAAGTCTCACGCATTGAGCGTGACAGTCACGCTTTTTGGTCTTTTGTCACGCACTCCCGCCACA
>JAPZDY010000004.1:1128098-1144689 GCA_029783645.1 Ctenochaetus hawaiiensis | reverse complement strand
ATTTTGATCGTTTTTATTTCCGGGGGGATGCCATCCGCCCTCATCCCCCCTCAACTCGAGTACTGTATATATATATATATTTATATTTATTTATATTTATATTATATATTTTCTTGCTCGTTGACAGTCTATGCGCTGTGTCACTGAACCTGTCTTCAGGGAACATAGCACTGCAAATGCTTGCTTCTTTGTGGAAGACTCCACCACATCCAACCTTTGCTGGAAAAATAAACACATCATGCTTTCCAGATGATGTGCACTAATATGCATGACTCCAGTTGGTGGTAAAAAGATAGGGACAGGTTGGGAGACTGAAGGATAGTCAGATCAATTAACAAACAAACAGACAGGTAAACAGTTAGATAAATAGATAAATAGGCAGACGGATATAGGGAGATATATTAGATATTTACAATAACAGTTAGCTAACTAGGTTAAATGCAGGTTGCATGGGTAGACTTGGTTAGCTCAGACCCGAAGAGGCTGATTGAGTGGGAGCAATGGTTACAACTGACACCTGACTTTGAACTTTAATTGGCTTTATCCATGTGAAGTAATATGGATGGATCAGATAATCACGCCCAAATCAACCCAGCTTCAAGAAAAAAACTAAAAATGGCAAAATATCAAATTTGAATTGAGGCTAATGTCTGATCATTTTGATGCTTTTCACTATGCACATACGTTCCTAAATTGCATAAAGTCTTTAGTGATTTGGGTTCCCAGGGTCTTTAAAGTTATGTGTGGTGACTGACGCACTCCTTTGACAATGTAGAATTCTGTTCTTTCCTGCCTCAATATGTTTCTTACAAAATCTTAAACTCACTGCAGGTCTTGCATAACGACTCAAACACCCTGATAAACAAACAAGAAAAACAGTATGATGATAGCTATACCACAGCAAAATGCAATCAAAAGGATTTGGTATGGTTACTTGGTTAACTGACAAAACGTAAATGGAATAATTCTAAACTTTTTAATGCAGACTCTGTAGAGTGAGCTGATTTCTTATGCCAGCAATTCTTAAAAAAAAAACAAACCTAGTTTAGTCTCACATGTTGACCTTGAGAAAATGACAGAAGTGAAGAGTGGATTTGGCTGGTATAAGCTTCCACAGACAAAAGCCTTTAAGCAAATTATAAAATGACAGCAAGCAGAAAAAAAGATCCCTTATAGGAGAGACAATTGTTCTGAGAAGTAAAGATACAGATATCCAGTAAAGATATTTCCTCCACTTTGGTATTTTCTTATTACTCACTATTTTCAAGTTTGACTGGTTAAGATCAGTCCGTCCTAAAAGCATGACACTGACATGCCTGTGTATACTGCAGGTACACAGTTTCACTGTTCATGCAAACACAGGCAGGTCATTTATCTGAACTAACAGATGACTCCATCATGTTGCTGTAGTCTGAAAAGGTGCATTCTATAATGAACTGATAACAAATTGTTACCTTGTGAAAAAAATTGTTGTCATGAATACAGCTAACATGTGAGACAATAAATAGGTAAATAAATGCGACAAAAGTCGAACCAAACTGTAAAGACAGAGCAGCTCCTCAAAAGATTATACATATTTACTACTCAAATACTCAATTTTTAATTAACTACGCTATTAAATGGATGAATTTTAAGTTCAAGGAGCTTGACTTGCAGCTCTTTGTTTGAACTTGGAAGTGAAATGGTGGATATGGCATGTTTAAGAAAGGCTAAATTGACTTTAATCATTCAAAGCGTGCCTTTAAATGCACTTCCCATTGAGACAAAGGAGGAAGGAAGAGTTTAATTAGAAAATTTAATCGTATACATGTTTGGAGGTTATAATATTAATCAAAGCAGAGTATAATCTTTTAATCATTGGGAAATATTATTAAATAATTTGCAATTAATTAGAGGGTATCTGATTAAATATTGAGTATTTAACACTGGTATTAAACACTGCGGTTTTCTCTCTCTCCCTCTGCCATCTGTCTTTCAATTAATCTCATATTTTATTTAACTGCCTTGACTTCATCCTGCCTTTGTACTTTTAATATTTATATTCAAATTTTTCTGCATATATATTCTGCTGCCTCTTCATCCATCTCTACTGGATTGCAACTGGTAAGACTTCTGATTACTTCAATTTGGTCCAAAAAAAGACAAATCTTAGTCATTTCTATGGAAAGAAAATGAGCTCATTATACACGATGCTTTAATCGTATTATCCTTTCTTAAAATTGGGAAGAAACAACAAGGGAAGACGGTCAGGATAGCGTGAGATCTTAAATCAAATAGATAATTAGCTAGGTTAAATGTGATTAAAATGGCAACTTTGCATATGCTCAGTCTGTTTTGTGTGTGTGTGGGTGTGTGTGTGTGTGTGGGTGCGTGCATGCGTGTGTGTGTTTGCACCTGACCCTAGGATGATTGGTCACTTTTGAACAGAAACAGAAGAAACTGAATAAACTTTGAAGAAAACACTTAATATCAAGTAAAAAAATGTACTGATTTATTAAGGTGTTCAGATCACATGTTCATGAAGCCGCAAGCAGAAGATCCTGAATGAGTGAAACTCGACAGGGACACACTAAAAAGGTGAATGAGCCCAGAGCAAGCATGTCTCCTCTGATACTATAGAGATGAGCTGATGAAACCTTGTGTTAGTTTTTTGTTGAACTTTAAAAGCTATTTTCATTCATTTCTTTTCAAGGCCAGTTAATATGTTCACACACAGTACGATCAGGAGGAATCATGCAGCAAGGAAAAACTGTATGAACCTCTTCTTGCATAGTCAGCGCTGTGGGTCTGACTGCATCCATTATCATTCTGCTGCAGGGGAAAAAGCACCCTGACTCATTTGTATTTCTTTCAACCAAATGCAGTCATCCTTTCTTTGCTAAGTCCAGGATGCAGAAAGGAAAAGAAAGCCAGCTGAAGTAGTTGCTAAGTGGCAGAATTAAACCCACTATTATTTTCTTAGACAGACTGTTTGAATGTACTCTCTCATCTGTATGTTTGAGGTCTGTAGAAGGAACCGCAGGTAAGCGTGATTAGACCAGAAAGAAGGAAAGTGAAAAGTCTTTAGTCTAAACTGGGTTTTATGACAGCTGTGAGATGGATGGCCAGAAATGCTGTACAGGCATTTTGTTCTAAGAGGTCCACAGGAGCTGCATTGTTATCAGAATATAAAGACCATTAGCTTGTCTTTAATGAACCTGAGCATATATTTTATTTGGAATTTAATTATTAATAATTTATCCTATCACAGGTTTAGTTCTCTGTCAGTATAAATACATTATGGAACTTGTCTGATCATCACCACCCTGACAGTATCCCTCCTGACTTTAAAATACTCTGTATCACAAAAAGAACATTTAAACAGAGGCTTAAAGCATCATTCTGTTAGATCAACCACCTCTGGAAGACATCTGTTGGGCAAACAGCAGCTGAAGGACCCGATATGAACCTCCAGAAAATAAAACTTGTTTAAGCTAAAGTTTTGCCTTTTATAGATTAAATGATTTACCCCCTTTTCAAACTGTAAAACATGACAACAGTTTTTGAACAGAATAATTCTTGTTAATACATTTGGATAATAGAACCTGTGTACTGATGGCATCTTTATGTATACTGCAAAACATTTTTATTCTAACACTAAGAAAGCAGCCGCCTCTCCCTTTTTTATGAAGATAACCCATCAGTTGTATCTCTAGCCTCATAGTGAAACACATTATTCTCAATGGGTTTTAAAAGCATTTTGCGCAGCAGGGCCTCAGTTATAAGCCAATGTTATTTAGAGGCCTTGGCTTGGAAGAGTTTGGGAACCCTGTTATAAAGATAACACATCCACACACATATCACATGTTATGACCAGGTCTGAAAGAAACATTAGGGTCTGTTATTCAGGATAAGACACCTCTTTCAGACCCCCAAACAGCATCAGAATCAGGAGTTCTTTGTGCCTCAGCCCTGCCTTGTCTGTATTGTTTGTATCCAAACCCTGCAGAACTCAATCTTTTCACCTCCTACTTTTTCTTGGCCTGCTGTCCCAGTGCAAGACAGAGCAGGATTGCACTGGGGAGCCTGAATCCCTGTTACTTTCTCTTATATTGTTCACCTTTTAATGCAAGTTGACAATGAAACATTTCACAGCAATGCATGGTTGCTAACAGATCTGATTTAGCCTCTCGTTCCCTGTCTGTCTCTGTGGCAGTCTACATCAGCTTCTCCCTGGATGCCTGTTCTGCCTGTGGCTGAAGGAAAAGCCAGGTCCTTCAGGACACACAGCAGGACATCCCAGTGAAGCAGCTCAGAACCGTGTTCACTCCATGCCTGGAGGACTCAGTGGTCACACATTTCTGGAAATGTGGGTGCATTTTTTCATATCGAGTGTCTGTATGTGTGTGTGTGTGGTACTCTTAGAGTGTGGGTGGGGTTAGTGAGTTTGACAGTCACTTTTTATCTCCTAACATGACAGCCCCATCAAAGATTAAGAGTGAGGAAAAATATGGAGCACTAATGGAGGCACGCGGTGTGCTCATAGCATGGTAAAGTTACAGCTGTCATCACTAATGCTGCCACACACACTGAAACGTGGACGGAAGTGTCTGACTCTACCTCTCACCGTCTCCTGTCCATCTCCTGCCGACAGATGGTGAACAGGAAAAAAAAGAAGAGATGGTACAGAGAGAAGAACAGACGGACGGGAAAAAACAGGGAAAGAAAGGAACAGTGACAGAGAGAGAGAGCAAGACAGAGAGACAGAGAGAGAGACAGAGAGACAGAGAGACAGGTGCCTGATGAATGCTGATAAATCATATGAGTTTTTGATCTCTGTTATTTATTGATTTATTGATGCATTTTTTGCATCAAACACATACGTGTTGTCCAGACACTGTGGATTTTTTGCTGCATGACTTTTTTTCTCCCACTGACCTGCTGGAACAGCATCATCTCAGTGTTCCAGGACCTCATGATAAGCAAATTAAGCACTGTGGCTAAGGGCTTTAAATGAACTACACCAAGGTCATATGACTCCACCATCACCATCACTCAGCTCCACACTACACTCTACTCTACACATATAATTGCTTGTAGGTCTAGCAGTGGGGAATTTTGAATTTAAATAGTTTTAAAGGCGAGGGTGTATAGAAACATAATGCGGCTGCAAAGGCAAAGCAGAAACTAGGTTAGTTACCATAATAATGTTTAATGTCTGTAGTCTCATTTCATTTCTTAGCAACTTGCTAGTAGACACATAGAACACACAAGACCAATAAGAGCTTCAAAAATCACAGGTGGATTTTTACCAGTGTATTTTGTGTTAGCCACAGACCTTTTATCAAGCATCTAATCAAAACCCTGTTTAAAACCCCTGACTCTGACATAAGTGAACTGCAACTGTATAAACTCATTTAGGGGTGTTAGGACTGTGCTTCTCTTCTGATTACTCTGCCTTGTTTATGTCTAAATGGCTAATGAGTGAAACAATGAAACATCAAATACATCATAATCACACAAAAATGACTGAATGATTGTTTGAAGCCTGTAAGAACACATCCCATTTCCAATTTGATAGAAATGTTACAGCGAGAGTATATTTTATGCATTAGCCATAAGATACTGTTTTTGCTGTTGACTTAAATAAAAACAGTGTGGCATTAACAAAAAAAGGTTACAATACTTGCAACTTAGAAATGAATATTAAATGTCATAGAGAGAGAAAGCAAAATATTTCTACAAAAATATTATTCCAGTTTTCCTGAGATCTCCCAGGAGGTGAATTGTCACAATAGGTATTTTTTTCACAGCAGACATTTTAAAGGTCACAGTGGGGAAAGCACAGGCAGTACTATCTACATTCACAAAACTATTATAATATTTAAGAGTTCCAGTAAGCCATGACAGCATGACAGTAAAGCTCGCCCCCACTGGGATGGATTTTGGGTCAAATTCCTGATTCCAGACCAGTTGGGACAGCTTATTTCCTTAAATGATCATATACAATGAGGGTTTTTTACAAATGTAATCTTAAAGAATACTCAGTGGGGTCTAATTGATTTTGAAATCTTGTAGTATGAAAGCAACAGACATGAAACATATAGCAGAAACCTGCACAAACCAAATGAGAGGAAGCTGACCATGAGGAGTCACCAACCGGACGTTGTAAACGTTAGCTTGCAGCAGTTGCTTGCACTGTTTGAGACTATATAAAACATTACTTCCAGCCAGCCTCCGGCTCACACTGCAGAATGTAGAGGCCATGCTGATTCTTTTTCTCTGCAGTGACTTTATCACGTCTTTCCCTCTGTTGCTTTTCTGTGTAAACCATAGAACACACAAATGTTGACGCTGAGAATGACAGTCTGCTTTCATGTTTGTTTTTTGTCGAGTCACATTTGATTGTGAGCTCCCACAGCCCTTAAATTGCCACTCTGAAATTGTTCATTATAAAAGCCAAGTGTGTGCCCTCGAATCCGAAGTGATTTTCTGGTGTGGGTGTGTGTGTGCTTGTGGTTAAAATAATGCAAGTTAAATGTGTCTGAACTCTCACAATAAAGATGATCTTCTATATCAGAAAATATCCTAATGAATACAAAGCTTACAGGAATTGAGCCCTCATTATTTTCTTTATTTATAACTTACTGAGACACAGTTTGTAATACTGAGACAGAGCAGGTCAGTGACAAACTCACCTGTTTCCCTTCTGTTGTAAAGTGGGTCTTTCCACAGTGCACATCAGCAGCAGTTATGTGGAATTTCTACTAGCAGTTATTAGGTCACTGTTCACTGTGTATAGATTATAGACTTCATTTCTGTTTAAAACTAATGTCATGAAATTCAAAATCAGCTTTCAGCCAGTTTGGGTAACAAAATATTCACCAAATCTCCCGTCCAAACCCGTTTTTGCTTGGACGGTTTTCAAACAAGATGCAGAGATGAGTGTGTAAAGTGCTAAAGGACAACAGGAGGCAGGCAGTGGACACAAACACACACAGTGATGTCTAGTGTTTGTGAGTGAGATTAAATATCAAGATCATTCACTCCAGTTGAGATCACTCCAGCCAGAAGACTCAGTACACTTCATCTGAGATCTGTTATGTAATTATGAACCACCATGTCAACATGGTAGTCTGGGAAAAAAATTTCTTGCGTGAATACTGAGCATTACATGCACTCTGACTTTTTTAAATGTAGCACATTTAGGGTCATAGGGTTGGAGTTTCTCCCAGCATGCATTGGGTGGAAAGCAGGGGCACATGAACCTTTCTCTGTAAGACCCTCTTGCCGGTTCATCGACATGTCAAACGTGGAGCCACTTGAATGTCAGAGGCTCCGACCAGCTGCTTTACCCAGCTGATAAACAGCTTAGGTCACAGTGTTAACGTGGGGAACCTGTGTATTAACACAAGCGGGTACCACTGACATGCAAAACTGTGGCAGGATGCAAAATTACTTTGAGAAAACCAATAAAAAATCAGATTTACAGGAGATTAGCTGAATGTTACATGCTCTTCTCAACTGTGCTTTAAAGCTGCAGAAGATTTGCAGGAAACAAATCTTTTCTTAGCTTCAGAGCTAGGATTTGTCTCTGCTGCTGGAGTTGGAAGAAATAACTGGAGGCACAAAGAGGTTCGTTGTACCTCTTCCTCTCTGTGGAGAGTTCATTTTCAGCTGTTGAGTTACTTCTCAAAACAGCCATTTTTAATGAGAGAGCTTAGCAGAAGAGACAGGTGCAACAGTGAGAAGGAATAACAACATTTTTTAAGTCTGTTAGTAAGCGACCAAAAAAACAACACTACTTTCACTGTAAAAGTTTATTTCGATAAAATTAAACAACTTGATAATACATCATATACGGACGGCAGACTGCCCACAGCAAGTTTCACACCTCCAAAATTACATTAAAAAACAGTGAAGCTGGACGATATTTTGATTTTTTTTCCCCTTTAAGAATATTAACAATGTGTTCTATAAATATTTGGTACAAAAAGAATGAAATACAGTATAAAGAAAAATATGTGGACTTTTTTGTGTTAAGCCTTCAGAGCAGACCACAGTCACAAAACACAACTGGAAAAAACTGCTGCTTCACTGGAACTACCAAAAACACACAATACAAACTCCTGATGGCAAATCAGAATGACAGAGTCTAAATCAGATTTTTTGACTTTATAGTTTCATCCCTCATATTGAAACTACTGTTATTTTCAAAGTAGCACTGAGGTCGACTGATGTGATTCTGACCTTCTGCTTCACTAACTACTGTGACATCAAAGCAAATGATGATTGCACTGCCTTCCAGTGTTGGTTAATTACAACATTTAACAACAAATCCTCATGTGTCTGAAGGAAACGAAGAGTTGGCATGAACATAACTAAACAAATAAACCTGTGAAGTATAAAAGCTGTTGTTTTTTTTTTCCTTGTCCAAGACAAGACAGAGTGCACTGTGCCAGGATACCTTTGGGCAAAAACATTTGGATCATATCTTCTAGCTATGCAATTAGCCTACTAAGAGAAAAAACAGGTACGAGCAGGAGCTAACATGGAGCTGAGAATGAGGTTACCAGCCAGTGAAGACATTCAAGCTGCAGTGCTGACTGTGACGTAGGGCTGTCGCTTTTTCAACAGGTCAAGTTTCAAAAGACTGTGTTCTGACAAGCAGTTCCTTCCAATCAATTTCAACACAAATATGAATCCAAGGTCGATGTTATTTTGTTAAATTGACATAGTTCATCTTTGGTGCCTTGCGAGTGCAAAGCCAACAGGTGATTTGAATTTGTTGTCATGGTAATGTTACTCTAAGGCAGCTGTGTTAATGAGCTTGTCCCCATTTTCTTACAGTGTTAAAGAGCAAAATTCCCTTCACATGTTATTTCTACAATGGTTGTTAATGATTTTTCATGTCTCTCCGGTGCCTTGCATTTATTTGTTTGATTTTTGGCATTAACATGAGGTTGCCCTGCAACCAGGAGAGTCTTTACAGGATGCTGTGTGCCCTGCCCAAATATGGAAGTAGAGCAGAAATAAAACTACAACTTGTTGTTTTTATTCCTTGTTTTTTGCACGGAAAACAATAAATACAATGTGCTAATTGGTAAGTTTTAGAGGTGCTGGTAAGAGGATTCTATTGATTTAACACAGAGTTAGCTGTGTTAATGATCATGCCTTAAGCTCAGCTGAATACTTGCTTGCTGAAGCTTCTTATTAGTTGTGGAGTCATGAAAGTGGTTCCGGTGTTTACTTCAAATTCTTGACAAAAAAGCAAATAAGCCCAGTTCCATAAATGTTGTACTATTGATTTGACATAAGATGGAACTATCATCATATTATTCTTGTCATGGCTAACACGAACAAACAATCACAGAGGGAGAAACATTAGCATCCCTTTGGAGTTGTTTGTGACCATCTGAATAATGTAGATCCTATATTCACTCTCAGTTGATCTCTGTTTTGGTCTCTAGAAAATCTGGCTCTTTAGCTGTTGTGTGTGTGTGTGTATGTGTGTGTTGCACTGTGTACATAAGCTAGTTGAGCTATGACACTTAATCAAAACAGCAAAATTACATGCTGTAAAACTGGGAAGAACAGTGGAGTTGGTGATGTCTGGAGGTTCATCAATACAATCAACTCCTTTCACATAACATGCAGGTGGTCAGATTAGTTGTTGTTATAAAAATACTCCTAAGTGCAGCTTCAAAATTAGACAAATTACACAATCCGTGCCTTTCAAATGGCTTGATGTGCTTAAACACTTGTAACCTGGAGTCTGCGAAGATCATTCACACTCACACTGCCATCTGAAATGTTTAAAAAAGTGACAGCTCCACTATAAAAAACAAGGCTTCCTCATGTCCCTCATGTATATACGAAGCATATTCTCAGTGAAAATACTTTTTTTTGACATTGTTTAATGACTCTCTTCATGATATTGTAAGTTGTATTTTGTTATAGAAAAAAGACTCCAGTAAAATGAAAGATTCAAAGAACTCAGTATACTTCCAGTATGACTCAGTTCAACCACATTTCTGACACAATATACACTTAATCAAAAGCTCAAAATCTTGAGGATGCCATGATCATATATCTTTTTTTTGTGTGAAGCAGAAGAAAAAAGAATCAAAAGAATCTAAAAACCTGCATAAACGTAAAGAAATCAGTGCATTTAGTCTTGTGGGTTGTCCTCTTTTTACTCTGTGTCCCGAAGAAGGCGATTTTCAAGTGAGGATCCTTTAGAACAGCTCCCCTGGAATGGTCCGTTTGTACAAGACAGCAAAATAGACAAAAAAGCAATCATGTAAGAGTCATTAGCCCCCTTCAGTCTCAACCAACCTACAGGCATCCACAGTTCAGCTTGAAGGGCAGCAGAAGGGCACTTAGTCAAAAAACAAAAACAAAAAACAAAACAACAACAAAAAATAAATTCTCTCTTCCACACTCTTCACTCTATATTTGCAGAGGTAAGTAGCATTTTGTTGACTGACCTGGTTCCTTGTGCTTTCCTCCATTTGGTTTAAAGCCACAAGAAACACTCTGCAAAATGGTTATTTGGTAACCAAAGAGAGATTAAAGCAAAGCCCCAAAGTATTAAAAGTCCAATTCTCAATACAAAATACAGTCCAATTTAGATTCAAAACTCCATTCAGGCCTGAAATGAGTCTTTTATAAGGTTCACGCTGGTGGAACTGAAGGTTGTCGGGCTCCACCGTTGTGCTGACTAATTTACATTTCTACATCCATTAGTTTTCATTCCACAAATCAGATATTTTTGTCTTCTTTTGAAAATGACTTGATAAGTATTTTTTGGATCCTTGTTCAGTGAAGGCAGGTCAAGGATCAGGTAATATCCCATTAAATGGAATTAACATCTCCTAGCACATCTGTTGGTCCGTCATGTCAAGTGTCAAGTTGTCTGTTTTTCTGAAAGTTCTCACAGTTTCTTAAAGCTCATCAGCAACGTACACAACCTCTAATATCCAGATTGTGTTAGTGAGCTGTTGATGTCTCTGGCCCTGCATTGGTCGAAATCTTTCCTGGACCTGTCTTTGACACCAAGGTGAGTGTGTGTGTTTGTGGTGTCTCTGTTAGGAGAAGTCACTGTCCTCAGCCCCGTAGAGGTCAGCCAGTTTCCTGAACCTGGGCCCCCAGTCACTCAGGTAGTTGTAGTCTTGCTCAGCCTCCGAGGACGCTGTACCCAGTGAGCTCAGTGACTCGGCCACTGAACCTGCGCCCTCGTAGGCGTAGGTGGCCAGTGAGTCATATGGCGGTGCTGTTGGGTTGCAGTCGTTCTCTAGCACTCTCTGATTGATGAACTCGCGTACATCCCCGTTATCCCGTGATGCCATGCCCACTGGTGGCATGATGAGGCCGGAGGCGGAGGGGGCAGGTCGGCGGTGTGGGGGGTACAGAAGGGTGTCAGTGGGGATGATATCACGTCGCTGTTTGGCGGAATCCTCCAAGGCAGCGGCAGCATCCGGGTGCCGCAGTGCTCCGATGTCAAAAGCCTGGGTGTCCTCTTCTCCTCCCCCCTCATCATTGTAGCTCACCACGTTGTCCCGCACATCTTCTTTGGAGATGATGAGAGGTTCCTGCTTTCTTTGGCGTTTCAATGCTGTGAACAGAACCACGATCACTGCATGAAGGAAGAGAAGCAAGAAAAACAAACAAAAGATAGCAGGTTAGACAGTTTCACAGTAAACAGAAATAATGGCAACACACAGCACCTCTAGACTGACAATAAATCTAAAGGTAGTTTATCTTAATGGTCTGTTTTTGAGAGCTTTGTTTTTGTTGGTGAGGACAACATTGTATTCTAGTAAATTGCTTGGTCTGTGGTCATAGTGGCATGGCTACATGTCAAGAAGCTAAGGCTTTGGTCAGATGTTCTTGACCTCTTTACTTAGATAAAAACCAACATGGCACCAAACAGTGATGGGGATGCACCACTGTGTAACACCTTGTTTTTACATGCGGTCTGTGAGGACTAGCCTCTCACAAACCTGAAACCTGTGTGTTTCCACTGAGCACATATTTTTCATGCTGACCTTTCACTGGGCACTCAATGTTGACGCTTCATAACTGAGTAGTTCTTTAACAAAGCTGTTCCTCACATTGCATTTTTTAAATTAATCCGCAGTAGCTCATTAGAGTTGTACTGTAAAAATTTGGGCCACAATCAGCTTTCTTTTATTAATTAGGTTTGAAGTAAGTTTAAGAATGGAATGGAGTGGAAATAAATATGCCCAAGGGGTGTTGAAGACACGTAAAAATTTAAAATAAAATATTGATAATGTGTTAATAATGCAGATATAGAAATACTGCATAATCACCACAGCGTCTCTTAAACCATTTCCTTTCTTTTCATTCTTGCTTTCTCATACCGAGTGACAGTAATGCACCTTAACTCATGTTACCACCCACCATAAAACTGACAGATTCATTGAGTGCAATAGTTCTTTTTGTTTAGTTTTGTTTATGTTTTGTACAGTTATGGTTACAGAAATGCCCTTCACCTCTATGCACTTATATTTTGATTAGAATTCATTTGAAAAAAAAAGGGTACAAAACACACAACTAAATGAATAAAAGATCAATCTGAGTGACAGCATTTTGTTAAATTTTTATTGATATTACAATAATTTCAAAGTCCTAAATATTTGGTTCACTTTTTTGTACACAGAAATTTTGTGAAAGGGACAGCCTTGGTTTTGGACTTTGACTGTGTGAATTGGAAGAAGTTTGAATAAAGTTGAATGTTTTCCAACTTTGCTTTGTTGTGTTACTGGCAGCTATTCTCCAATGAAACCAAGTTATCTAATAGGAGGAAGACTACAAACAGAAACTTTGACAGAGAGATTGTAGATGATGAGCTGCAGACAAGAGGCTCTTTCTGCATCGCGGCAAACAGCTCACCTCTAACAGGTAAGCAACTTCTTTTACCTGCTGTGCTGTGTGATGGAAAAACACGATTGCAGCAAAAATAATGATCGACTCAGGACAAGTGTGTCATCAGTTAAGCACAAGCCTTCACCTGGGCAGCATGTATTAATGGAAAGGCAATTCCCTGCTGTGTTGGGCTGACGCACTGAGAAAAACTGAGTCTAGCCAAGCCAACACATGTACGGAAAAGGCCTATTTGTGTCACAGTGGGTGACACCATGATTTGGAAGACAGGCATCCTGTCATTTTCATTGCTTGTGTCCATACGTGTGAATGGGACATCTACATAAGTCAAAGTTGAAGAAAACGGATCTGTAACCTGTGATAGATGTTTACAGCAGTTTAAGTGGCAGTTTTTATGTTCCTTACTGTTTACTGGGGATTTGTTTACAATCCCTCTGATTATTTGGGTCCTCTTATTTCTGTAAAGTGTTGTCATCATATCCCACAATCTATACAATTAACTTGGTAGGTTGAGTCTACTACTATAGATAGGAAAAATGATAGAAACTATGAAAATATGACTTAGTTTACTTACTTAAGCATGAAATATAGGTACATGCTTGCTATATGATGTCCAGGCTAGTGATTCTCAAACTCTTTTACTTTAAAGATCCCTAAAGATTTTGTACCAGGGTCCTACATCTAATTAGAATTTTCTGTTTTTGTTATTGTTTACATGAAACCTATGACCAAATAGTCATTCATTCTGCTATATTTTTGCTGGGAAACCTGCTAGATCCCCACTTATAGAGCCCTCTTTACGAACCCATAGTCTAGGCTCTGACTTCATCACTCACTACAAGGTAACATCAAGTTTAGCACGGGAGGGAGTGGGAAGTGACACTAATAACTTTCCCCTTAAGGCCCAAATGCACTGAAAGTGTCTGATGTGCAAGTTTTTAAAGTACAGCTATTTTTTTAAAAGGTCTACTGCACACTAAAAGCATTATGAGGCACATCAAACTGCCTTGATGCCCTGACTCTGACTGTTTCAATTTCTGGAGCATCAAATGAGGAGCCAGCGACCAAAGCTGCTCTATTTTGCAGCTGTAGTATGGTCTTTAGATAAAGCTAAAAGGAATAAGAAGCAAAGAGGAGAAATAGGGAGAGAGGGAACACCTGAGCCCCATCGGGTCCTGCACACCGGACACCATGCCGTGAAATTAGTAATGATCAAATTTAGCTATACTCATACTTCTCTCATTTCCATAGAAACATTCTTTGGTGACCACAAACAGACAGCAAGAGAGGAGGTGGTCAAAGCTACATAAGCTATGGAAAGTATTTAGGTCTGTGTGTGTCTGTCGGAGATACTTGTGTGCAGTGAGATCTACTTTGTCACTGTAGAAGAATAGACTACTTCATTCAGTATAAATAGTGATATTTACAGAAAAAGCTTGTTTTCCGTTGTTGAAATGTTAAATCTGATGCCTACAGTGCACCATAGGAGCACCTACATATGCATGCCAAATGAGGTACATCAGTTTTTGCTTTCAGTGCATTTGGATCTCCAGAGTCTATAGGCAGATACTGGGTTAAAGGTAGGTACTACACTTGTGACAGGATAGCATTTAGATGAGCAGTGAGGTAGCAGACTTAGCAAAAAGTGAGAGATCAAGCACTGACAGCACAAAGGTACACTGAAAGGATGTGCTGGATATTATCTGCTCTTTTATACTTTGGATGAGTGTAGCAGCAGACTGCAGTTGGCTGCCTAAACTAGTTCACCAGCTTCATTTAATTTTGTAATATACCCAAATGATCATTCAATCTACAACTAGTAATTGTTGTATTCTATAATGAAAGCAAAGCGAGAACAAAGAGAAAAAGAGGTCTATAATAGCTCATCTTGATTCAGACCAACACACACAACTCTAAACACGGTGTAGATGCACCAAAATAAATGTAAGAACTCGAGGGGTTGCACAGGCCGGTTACAGGGAGACAGAAAGGACAGCAGCCTTTGATTTCCGAAAGGGCTCAGCCATAAGTAATCATGCAGAACATTTGATTGGCTAAGCTCATGCAGGCCAGTTTGAATTTAAATCAAGTAAGAGCACAGCGGCAACAAGAAAGAGCAGAGGCGGAGTTAAGGTCAGGGAGCTGAAATAACCGATAAAGCATACACAGTAGCACCAAGAATCACAGCATGAAATGTCTGCAAAGGAGCAGAAGAGCGTGAGCTGTGATGTGAATTAGAGAATATCAGATAGCAAGAGAAGAAGTAAAAGTAAATACAGATATAGAAATACAGAAAGAGAAAGACTTGTGCATATAAAGTTGGCAGTTACTGTGCAGTGTGTGCCCAGAAGGGAGCCAGTAATGTCTGAAGAAAGATATATGCACTGTGGCAGAGAAGAACAAAAAGGAGGCAGTAATGTGATGATTGAGGTGATGACAAAAAGATTTACATGTATAGGTTTAGTACCACTAGATACTACAGCTGAAGGGTGTGTTTTTATTGTCGTGTTACATGTAGTTCAACACTATGAGATATCTCTGAGGACCTATACTGAGAAGTCACTTCACCATGTGAATATATAGTATTTAAATATAATTCTTTTTGTATAATTTAATTTCACATGTATTTTTAAATATTCTCAGTGTTCTTGCACTGTGATCACACCTTTAATGTGTTTTCTTTGGTGAGAACATTAAAAGTGGATGTATTTTTGTGTTTGGTTCAAGTCCATCCTACACAGTTACAAGTACACCAGAACCTAATAATCAGATCAACTTGTAGATGAGTATGATGGACCTGTCTGCACTCTTTGCTGTAATTTCTTTCTTTCTGGCATTCATTCTAGTTGAGAGTACTTGAAGAACTACTGGAGCTGAATAAGAGCAGCAGCATCTATTGTAGTTTGCCATCAGTTCATTTTAACAATGCCAGCTCTTATATCCACATCATATGTCCCTAAATCGACATTATGGGGCTGTTAATGGAAATAGTGTTGGTAAATAGATTTTAGCCTGTTTTTAGGAGTGTGGAAGCACCCCAAATTACCTCCCAGCACTAATTAAACATAATTATGCTGTGAACTAAAGTGAGTACACTTTTGCAAGTGACTACATCCGTGTCACAGTCTCATGGGGGGCTACGCCTCTGTAAAGGTCAGATCACAGAGGAGGTCATAGAGGGGTCTCTGGTTGGTTTCAATAAACCACAGTTCTACGGAGTGACTGGCAGTCACATGTCACATGCAACATGTCATTGTGGTTCCATCTTCCTATCACTAGTTACCTTCCCAAAGGAAGAACTGATTTAATCCTTTATTGCTGAGGATTCACCCCTTTTTTTCAGTACTTCTTGACATTAGACATACTTATTGTCATGGGAGTCTAACACGGAGGTGTCAGCCTGACAAAGACAAAAATGACAGATTTTATACCTGAGTTGGTAACCATAAATGGTTACATAGCACAGTTTTATGTTGTTGTATGGTATCATGCCTTTTTGTTTTGTTCTTTGTCATAATCTATCACACTGCACTTTACTGAAGTTTATAGTGTATGTAGTCAATTAACAGTGATGTGTATTTGGTATTTGGTACTATGGTAATGTGTCATATTGTATTACACTGAAAAATGCTGTATAGAGTTGTAGTATGCTGCATTGTGTGCTATAATGGCAAATCCTGGTTTGCATTCCACTGTGTTATGC
>JAPZDY010000004.1:1077052-1115453 GCA_029783645.1 Ctenochaetus hawaiiensis | reverse complement strand
GCAACAGAGCAAATTACAGAGGGCTTTAGGCATTTTATTTTGTAAACATCAGAAAATTCCCAGGATATATTGATTCTATTTGAGTAATGGACAATTACTAACAGGAGAGCAACAACACTAAAACTGTTCTAATGCCAAGCATCAATAATGAACAATAAATCATGTTTAAATATAGCCTGTGGGTGCGGGCTTCTGCTGAGTGTGTAATCAGCAGTTTTCACTCACGATGTAGTCCACAGACAACTTGGTTTATAATCTTAACAGTGATCACTTTACTGCCTATCTTCTAACCTACTTCACATTTCTCTTCTGTTTCCCTCCTTTCAGACTCTTATCAGAACTCCTCACAAGCCTTTAGAGAGTCAAGGTCCATTTGAAGTCAAACTTTATCCAACTTCAATGTAGTTTTGCTGAGATTTCTAAAATAGAATAAGAGGAAGGGAAGAATTGCAAACTTTCAAATATGACAGCCCTGTCTTGCAGATATGATGTAAAGGAATGATTGCTTTTAGGTCTTAAATCCATCAAAAATGTTATCAGAACATTTTGTTGATGTAGCGTTAAGTCTTTTTTAATTAAACTGATGATCTGAATGAGTGTGTGCATGTTTGATCGGCAGCACAGCCAGCTGTCTGAGCTCTGACAGAGGCAGGATAGACAAACCACACAAATGTCTGATGCTGACTGTATTTTATGAGTCAAGGGCAAATTGCATTTAGTGAAACAGCTGCGTAGAAAAAAATGACCATTAAGCATTTAAAGGCCCTGACATACCATAAGGATATGAACCATAAACCTAGTAACAATGAAAGCAGACTGTTTATTTACATATTGATATAAAAAAATATCTTCATCTTAAAAACAAAGCAGTTTATTTCCAGTTGGATTTTATAGCACATACACAGTTTACTGAAAAGTTAGGACCATCATGATTGCAAAGTGGGAAGGCAACTAAAACAGCCATCCCATCCTCACTAAGTGGCACCCCATGGATTCACCAGACTCGCCCCGACTTATCTAAATCCAGATGTCAGCAGAACACTGGCAGCGAATTTCTACACTAAGGGTTTAGCTCAAATTAAGTTAAGAAAGCTGATACCACAGATGTGACCTACTGAGCCCTGATTTGCCTTAAAAAACTGGAAAACAAATTTCAACACACAACATGTCCCATCTGGCTACTCCTCAGGTCCTTAGATAAGTTTATCTATCTTAAATTAAAAAAGATATTAGTTAATATTAATCTGAACAATGAAAGGATTCTTTCAAACATCCAGGACAGCACAAAGAATAGTGGACGCAAGCTGACTTGTAAATGAAACATGGAAATAAGTGTATGAGACTGGAACTATCTTTGAAATCCAAAAATGCCCCCTTAAAGTTGAGCAGTCTAAGAGTACTTTATTAATGTCACCTTAAAGGATTCCAAACCTTCAATGCCTTCTGTCTAAGTATATTCAATTAGTAAGATATTATAATGAAAAAAGACATTTGAGTGGTGTGCTGCCTTACTTGACCATGCTGCGTGCTGCATCTGGATCCATGGCACTGACTGAGCCTACGGCCACACCCACTGCGGCATCCTCCTTCACTTCCATCAGATAGCTGGCTTTGTTGAATAGTGGTGGCTCATCCACATCTTCCACGGCAATCCGAACTGTGGCCATGTCTTTGGAGCCTGAAGACATGAAGCGAGTGTCCACCTGGGTGTTTTGGACCTGGATCTCAACTGTGTAAGATGGCTTTTTCTCATAATCCAAAGGCTGCAAAGTAAAGGGAAAAAACAGGAAGGGATTAAAGAGGATTGTTACTGTTGGTGCACTAATTGTTTCTTTGTAAAGATAAAGGTATAATTAACACTGCCTGACAAAGTTTTCATTCAGGCAAGCAATTAAATTTATGAATTTATCGTATATACCATACAGAGAGGCTAGAGTTCAAGAAGCTGTCAAAACAGCCCTTCAGTGCAGCCAGACACCAGGATATCTGGATGTTTTGCCATCACTTTTGTGGAACTGTCATGTCATTCAATTTTTTACAGACAAGTGTTCAGACATCTAGCTGACACAGAGACACACATCTGCATAATTTAAAGTTTTGTTTCCCTCTCGTATTTGATCTCTTTGGTCTCAAGAAACTCCTCAGAAAATTCTGGCTTCTTAGCAGCTAAGTCAGTCATTTAATTGCTAACTTTGGCTGTTTTTGGTTTTGGTGACACACAGTTTAGACATTAATATAAGAAATGTTTAAGTTTTGTGAGAAATTAAATGAAAAAGTGTGACAACCTAGCCTGAAATCCATACACCATTGCACTTTTAATATAAAGGCAGGACTTGTGATCCAGGTTGATGAGCCAAAACACAAAGACCTGTAGTTTTTATACGGAACATTGTCATCAGAATCGTAGTCTTGATTGCAGGCCGAACCACATTTACATGCGATCCACCAAGGGAATTATTAGATTGAACATATAATTTAATTTGATAGCTGAGAGGTTGAGAATCAAAGACAGAATTTATGGAATGTAAGAAAGCATTTCTTTTATTGAATCAGAGCTAGTGACTTCCTGAATAGTAATGACTGAAAAGAACAGCAAATGGTGCGACAAAGGAAAATCTAATATTAATAAAAAAAATGTGAAATAAAGAAGCTGGCAGATTCAGTCTGACGACAAATGATAGTACTTTTTCAAAGTGCAAATAATTTTGATGAAATCTGTTACTTGACATCAGCTGTGACAATGCTGCTCAGTTGTTGTTTCCAACAAGAACAAAGCTCCAGATTTACTTGAACAGCTCTACATCCGCTGCCTTTGCTTCCGTAACGACACCCTGGAAATTGTCCTCATCTTTTATCCTGCTGACAAAATATCATTACTTCTTTGTTGAAGCTTTGCAGACTTTCTTAGGCTGTGTCAGCATGAGGAACAAAAGAATTTTTAAAAATCAATTGTGATTGTACATCAGTAAACACAGACTCAGCGAGGACACAGTGATTTATTTTTTAAATTCAGCAGCGCTAAAAGCCCGGTCCTGTGCATAAATGCCTGCTGCAAAGGCTAGGACAGGGGGTTGTGAAGGTAAAGATGAAGAAGTTTAATTTGGTTTCTTTCATCTGTCAAGCATGCCTAGGCTTTGCATATTTAACAGTATGTGTAAAACAGTCTACGTGGGCAGGGTCCTTATGAGTCGAAAGTGTGGGATCTGCTGAATCACTGCTTTGGAATTAATTTGATTCAACCGCTGTCATAAAAAAAAAAAAAATCAAGATAATTAAAAGTTACCTTCGTTTGAACAGTACAGCAAAACATCAGTTTTCACATTATTTACAATCATTTTATTTGACTGCTGCTTTTTATCCTGTGCTATTCAATGTACAGCTTCTGAGATTAACTCAGGCATTCGTTTGCTTATTTATTCAATACTTGATTATATAATGCATCTTTTAACATTTTTATTTATTTAATTAGTTTGTTTTATTTTGTTTTTCGGGTGGTAGTATTTATGTAAGAGGTGGTTTGTTAATTGTTATGGTTTTCCCTTAAACCTGGTACCTTTTCATTAAAAATGTGCTATGATCAATATACCCATTGTACTGTGGTGACATATATACTTGGGGCCTACACTGTTGTCTTAGCGCCCTCTAATGTCCAGGTATGTATGTTTCAGGTGAACTACATCACAGCTGTATGTAACGGAAATAGAATAATAGTTTGGAAGACTTTGATGAAGACTTAGGTCAATACATGTTGGTCTCTTTTGTTAGCTATTGTTAAATAAATTTACAAAATATCTTTTCCACCTGAAGAGGGAGTGTTTCAGTTTTTCTTCTAAGTTATCTGCATTGCTTCACTATATATAGACCTATATGGACTTTGTTTTGTAAACTTTTAACCTTTTTATTTGCTTTCTTTTAACTTTTCTTGTTAGAAATCTAGCTTCCAGATTAGTGCACACATAGTTCATTCAAGTTCATAAATGTGATCAGTACTCTGATTAGTACTCTGATTGCACAGTTTATTCCCTCTCCCTCTCACCTTGCTGACTGTGATGACTCCCTCCTGGGTGTCTTTGTCAGTGGAGATGTCGAACATGTCCATGCCGTCTCCACTGACGATGGTGAAATACATCTCAGCGTTCTTCCCAATGTCTCTGTCAGTAGCTTTAATTCTCCCCACAGGAGTGCCAGACTTCGAGGACTCAAGAACTCTAAACTGGTAAATACCTGAAAACACAGAAAATAAGACTCAGTCAGATGCATGATGCTGGTTGCTTCTACGCAAGAAATGCTGCCATCGAGAAGTTTTTTTTGCACTTTTAGAGGCAATGTAGATCTGCACTCTTAGAACCCCCTCCCAAAGAAAAATCAAAGGAGACACTGAGCTAGGCTAATCTGGATACTGAATAATTAAAATCTGGTACGGAAACCAGTGGAGCCAGCAGGTTGGTGCAGTTGGACGCATCAGTGAAAAACATGAAGTTGAAGCTGACTCTAGCAAGGTGCTGAATTAAACACATCTTAACACATATTTCTGTTAGATTACTTTGGGAAAGTGAACACTCTAATGTTTAACTTTTAATCACTGCGATAAAACACTGTTTCCATTGTGCGAATCTTCATAGAGCAGACTTCCTGGATCAGATTCCATATCTCATGGCACTACAAAAACATGCCTCCTGTGTTGGTTTGAGTTCATGCCAAAGTTAAGAATCAATTCATTGCTACATGTTAGATGTGGGCATACTGTTCACAGACTGAGCAGCTGGGAATTTCTGCAAAAGGTGTATCAGGAGGAACACAATTCCTGAGTTGATAATCTTTATAAGCTCACATGTTGACAATGGCACAGTAATAATCAGTCATCCATCATGATGTGATAAATCATTAAGTGATAAATGTAAACCTTACTTTATATGATGCCATATAAAATTATATGGCACTATATGTGCTGAAGATTTATTTTTGCTTGGAGGCATATAAGCTAGTTGTAAAAATCAGTCATGCTTTAGGAGCAGCGGTGTATATTGGAAATCACTTGGCTTACAAATCCATTACAACAACCTTAAAGGTGCACTGAGGAGTTTTCTTGTATGCAATCAAAATTTAAATCAAAATGTATGTTTAGATAAATTTTTCCTTACTAAAGCACCCTGTATGCATCAATGAGAGTGTTAAATGTGAATCCCCCTTAAAAACAGACCACATTTCTGTAAATCTTGGACTGTGTACTGTTTTAACTGTCCATTGTTTATTAGCTTGCTGTTTTCTTCTGTTCTTCTGTCCTTCGCTGGCAAATTCCAGTGGCAGTTGGTGTATCTAAATGTTTGACTTCCATCTGTAGATAAGTGGGAAAGCATGAAACCAATGACAGAGATATGTATGGTCTCACTGCTTGGTTTGCGTGTATGAGCCTTTTTTAATGTGTTTGCGAAACAAATTTTTCAGTTTTACATGTTTAGGTGTGTACTGGTATTAGTCCAGGAGAGCCTAAAATGAGGGCTGCGACATGACTGTCCACGTGTTTTCAGAACTCACAGGCTCACATTATTAATCTGAATGTCTGACAGGTTTTCTGAAATGAATTCTACGGACACAGACCTTTAAGATAAAGAGTAAGATTATTTTTGTTTAACCAGAAACAGCATTATGTCCCTTTCACCAAATCCACCAGACTCCATTGCAAACAACATTCAGCATTCAAAGTAAAAACCACTGAACCCATCTTTGCTTGTCTTTCTTTATTCTAACATTCACAAACTTGGTTCTGGTCCTAACTGAGGCGATCTTCTGAAACACACTGAGGATTTTGAGACTGAATTCCTTCCTTTTTTTCTTTTTACACTTGTGTTATATTAGTGTTTAAATTTCAAAGATCCACTACTTTGTCATTTGCTCATTGCTGCCTTTAGATTTGCAATTTTGTTTTCTTTTTTTTTTTGTCTCATGTGATCCCTCTTCAGGTTTCTTTGATTTTTCCCCTCAGGCTTTTTGGGGGGATTTATTTTGTTGTCCACTTAGGCAGTTGTTTGTGTTTCCTGTCTAATGTTGCCCATTGAGGCCCTTTGAGACTGTAACAGGAATTAAGAGCTGTACAAATAAACCTGATTAAACATAAACCCAGAGCATCACCACCTGAATCAGTAAGTGTATGCCGGTGCAGTGGTATTGATCAAGACCATTAATCCCTTCTTTCATATGGTGTGAGCCAGTGAATGAGCAGGTGCAGTCTGACTCTGTTATTGGGAATAATACCAGCCTTAGAAAATGGATGCACCACATAAACACAAACAAAGGCACTGAGAAAGTTTGTCTCTGCCTGAACAAAATCATTTGACAGCATAAATGTTGAGATAAGAAACATCTTTCTATTGTCTTAGAACTTCATAAAGAAGGTTAGACAGGTAGACAGCAAGAACAAAAAAGAAGCTTTCACGGTCCAAAAAAAGTGGTTTAAATGCTGACGGAAGCCAGATGCTGAAGCAATGACTCTCAGCCAGACTGCTGACTATCATTAAAAATAAAAAAGCATTTCCATGTATTTTCTGAGAGTGTGATGTATCCTTTTGTTCCTTGAAATAAGTGCCTACACTGTGTTTTGCCATCAGTTCATTGCAGAGATGAGATGGCTGTTACTAAGATTTTCCTTCTTACTGTCAAACAAATGCAGTCTTGGCATGTATGAAAAAAGCGGCTCGTTTGAGTCACTGAATGGAGTCCAAACAGGAATAAATTAATGCAAATTAGATGTCTCTCTGCTATATGAACCTGAGGCAGTTTCACATCAGGACAGTTACCTTTTCTCAGGATGTGTGTGTGCAAGTGTGTACGTACTCTCCATCTCAGAGACCTGGCGGTGTGTATAAACCACTTGAGTGAGTAATTATATGCTGCTGTGACACAGCAGGCGTCATAGACCCTGGCAGCTAGACAGTACTCAACCTGCCTCTGTTTTTGTATATTTATGTGTGTTTGTGTGTGTGCTGCCACAGAGAAAGAGCGTGAGATAAAGAATGTGCTCATGTGTGTACACAGTTCACATTTATTATCTGGAGAGTGAGGAACACACCGCAGCAGCTGCAACTGCCATCAGTCACCATTAGGACTAAGTATTGAATACTTTTAAGGGTACTGACCTGATTACAGCAGGACTACAGAGCACAGATTTATGTTAAGTCATCTTACGCCAGAAAAAGAAAGTCACACTGCGTTACCCCTACAGCTTGTTAGGGTATCTATAGGACAGAATAATAGTTTGAATAACACTTTTGAAAACTCCACATAAACAAGCTTCTTTTCATTATTTGACATATGAGATGAAAAGTTGGCTTGGACAAAGCTGAGGAAACACTTGGTCACACACTAAATCTTTCTCGAGGTTACAGAGTGCACCTTGTTTGATAGCTAAAGGCAAGGTTCCATGCAGCAACCACAGCTAAGTTAACAGTCCACCTGCGGCCACTGCCAGAGAGGTTAACCCTGCATCAACACTGAAACTTACAGTAAGGCTTTTGAAAAATTTATTGACATCTTCATGTTACTAATTAGATTATTTCATTGGGTGTCAATGGAGATAATTGGCCTTTTTACACTATTTTAATAGACTAAGCTTAACAGTTTTACAGCATAAGTCAACACTGAGTCACTGGCTGTATGCAAAATTCTTAACCAACAAACTATTAAGCCCTCTAAGACAGTGTGTAAGAACTTTTGACATGTCCCACCTTTTTTGCAACAAAAAACTTACTAGAGAGGATATATTACTACAGGCAACACCAAGGTAGTGTTGACAACAATAACAGACAACAGCTGTGTTTCTTTTGTGTGTGTGTGTGTGTGTGTATAATCTTTTAATCAGGCTGGCTATCTTGCTCTACGTTAACGGTGAGAAACAGAAGAATTGGAATAGTGAACTTCGTAAAACTCTGTTTCAGATCTTGAATTAACTATCATACACTGACATAGCAGCTCTAGCTGCAACAAACCAAGCAAAAGCAAACAAAACTTACAACCAACCAAAGTTACCAAATAATGCTATTTTTTACTTTTCTATTTTACTAATTTTGGTAGTCTATTATTGTCCTGGTAAGTTAACAAAATATTAAAGCAAATGAGTGGTGAAACCCTGAAGAGCCCAGAGGTAAAGAGAGGAGAAGCAGATTTCATTTCCACTCAGTTTTCTTTCTGGCTGGTTGGAGATTGTGTTGCCTCTTGGCTCTAACACTGACAGCACTGATTGGAGGCCTGGTGTGAAGTAAAATGAATTGACACGTGTAGACCAACGTGTGTGTGCGTGTATGTGTGTGTGTGACTGCATGTTTGTGTGTTTTATGAAATACCAGTTCCTGATCTACATTGTGAGGACAGGAATTTCACGGGGTGTAAGAAACAAACAGCATCGATTAATTGTCCTTATATTGGTAGAAAAGTAAAAATATGTGGTTGTGTGTGTGTGTGTGTGAGCGCACATGCGTGTGCGTGTATGTGTGTTGACCCAGACAGAATGATAATGCCACAAGCAATCTGTTCAGCAGATCCTAGGTGGATTTTGTTTTGCACCCTGCACTGGAGAAGGAAACAGTAAGTGAATGGGTGTTAATACTGAGAAGGAGGGAGAAACTGACAGTCCGATACAGTGACTGTGATTGAAAGAGGCAGAGATGGAGAGGTAGAGGGAAAAACAATTAGAAAATAAAAGAGATGGCTACAGAAAACCAACAAGGAGAACCAAGGGGAGGAAGTTGTGCCTTCAAGTCAATTCATGAGGATTAAACGAGCGAGTGACTTATGTGATCGAGGCCAACAGGGCAGCAATTTACTTGCCTCTTTTGCAAAGCTACTGCCACTGAAACACTGCTTATGGACACACACACACACATGAACACACATAAATGCTGCCATGTGTCAGTACAGCTGCTACATTTGCACCAGCTGTTGCTAAGTTCGAACTTTCGAACTGTTCAACAATGCATCTACTAAATTGAGATTAGCACTGAATTCTGCTGAGCTTTGCCACACAAACTCGTTCTGACAGATGTAACTGCTGTGCCGCTGAGTCGCTGTAATAACAAAAATGAAATGTACTTGTCTTGTAAAGCCTGGGACACACTGCCTACCTGTACTTGTGCATAATGTGTATATCACTAAACTGCTGCGGCTCTCATGCCTCAATTTCTACTTGAAGAGTTTTGCTGCACCAGTGCGGCTAAATTGAGTTTTCTCTGATAATGACTGTCAATGATAATGATGAAAATATTTTTGGTTAGAAAAAGAGACAGAGACAGTGAGAGGCACTTTATCTGATGTTTACACTTTTGTTCTGTGACATATTATATAGATATAGACATTGCAGCTGTAGTGTTGCAGTTTGGTGCTGACTTTCTTTTGGAAAAGCTTTCGTGCCCTTGATCCACTACTTTCTCACTTTCTCTGCACTGTGTATGTTTACTGTTTCTTTTAAGTATTCATCAGATACAGGCTTGAAGGAACACTGCACATATGAGTTGAGGCTTAATTGTAGTGTGTAAAAGGATCTAGAAACCAACTGGTACTCCTTCTGGAAATATAACCTGCCTCCTGTTTGCTATGCGTTAGGTGAGGTATGATAGTGGTGTATGAATTTAGCAATGTGAACAACTCACTAGAGTTACGATAAGTAAACCCTCAGTAAACTAACAGTTAGAAATAAGAACTGTAAGTGGCCATGATACAATTAATTTCATGAATACATAATCATAACACACAATCTACTTAAAATATTCACCAAGTAAGCATTGTATTGACTGCAGTTACAGAACAATTCAAAGAGATTGAGATTAGCTAACTATACACGCACCTCATTTTATATTGTGCACCAGCAAAGCAAATTTCCAAATAAATGTTCATTTCATTGATTTAGCACAAGCTTATTGCCGCACAGTAAACCTTTGGAACCCCACAGGGTCTAGGGCCTCGGGATAGTTGCCTGCTTTGCCCTGATGCTGTCTTCACTCACAGTGACATTTAAAAAATTCAGCAGTGACTTTTTTTTCCCAGAGACAGAGCTCTTGTTACCCTGCATAATCCAAAGAACATGCTGTCAGCTGAAAGTAGCTCCACTGAAAAGTGTTACTGCGAAGTCTGGATTATTCAGAATAACCAAACCAACCAAATCCTAAACGGCCAGCATGTGTCCACAATAAGTTGTTTTTTAGTAGAATTTGGCCCTGTCAGGGCGCCGCATAGCTCAGTCGGTAGTGCGGGCGTCCCATGTGCGTCCCAAGCTTCGTCCTCCACGCAGCAGTTGCAAGTTTGACTCCAGCTCCGACCATTTGCTGCATGTCACTACCCCCTCTCTCTCCCCCTGCTTCCTGTCACTCTCTCAGCTGTCGTATAAAAAACAAAGGCGAAAAGCTCCAAAAAAAAAAGAAGAAAAAAAAAGAATTTGACCCTGTTAACATCACATCCAATAGTGACAGACACACACCATGCTTGCCTTACAGCACTGAGTTTTGCATAAATACTATGTTCAATAGTTGACTGCAGTTTAAGTGAGGGTAAGTTCCCTTCAAGGATACTCTGCTCTTTTTGATGAATGATTTGTTTTGGGTCCAAACATGTATTTTTGTATAATCACTGGCCACAGTGGATCTGATTCCACTGGGATCAGTGCCAGAATCAGTAGCCAAAAGATTTTTCTAGTCTTAACAGGAGAAGGCATTTTGCCACAACTGAAGGGAAGACAAAAGTAATTTCATTTAGCATAAAAGGTGTAAAAAGACTGTCAAGAGACTGCAGTAGAAGATGATAATGCCACAGTGCAAGTCTTTAAAACATCTGAAAGGAAGGGCTAGTAGGATGTTTCCAGTTCATTATGTGAGTTCAAAGATTTTTAACTAACATAGGGCTGAAATACAACAACAAATGTGATGGTTTATTTATGGTCTGAGTTATGTATCAGTCAGAAAAGCCAAATATGTTCTGGCTCCTTGAGTGTGTGCTTAATTTCTCTGTTTAAGATCGCTGTATATTTAATCATTTAGAATTTTGAATTGTTGATTGAACAAAAAATTGTGAATACTATGTTTCAATATTTCCCGATGTCATAGAAACTAAATGATCAGTGGGAGCAAAGTAATCTAAAGTATGATAAAAGAATTAAAAGCAACTGTTGCAGCCCTTAACCAGTCCAAACTATGACTTGATTTAGCGTTAAACCCACAGCCTGTCTCTCCCTGACTTGTTCACTACAGCAGGAAACTCTGGAGAGTTTGTGTTTTTTGCTACAAAGCCCACATGTTTACAGTGAGACTGTTCCTGTGATTAAGGATTAATTACGTTTAATTAATTTAGAAGGCTTTCAGGAAGAATTTATGTTACTTGGACTAATTCTCTTGGCCACACACAGCTGGTGAAATCATTTTCCACAGTAGAGGTTTTTCATTTCTCCAGGAGAAAGGGCTGGACTCTGAATGGATCAACATGCTGGGAGTGAACGGTGCTCCTGCCGCGACGGACAGGGAGAGTTACAGAGTTCATTACAAACTTCATTAGATTTAGTGCTATAGCTGTAAAGTGTGGCAGTTTCTGGCCTCTGATGTGTCAGCACAAAGACTTACTGATCCATAACAGTGATGTGAACAGTAACTATGAACAGATGAAAGTTAGCAGTTAGTAGCACCTTACAGGTCATACTAATGTAGCCTTCATTTAAGTGGCTTGTTTTTGAGTGATTCAGCTTATTTTATTAAGTATTAACATACAAGAGGGAAACTATCTCTAACAAGTGGCCCCTAATTCTTACTCCGCTCTTTGAGCTTCTCACCACTAAAGAACATCTGGATTCTCCTCCACTGACCTCTAGACCAGTCAAACCATAATAATAATAAATTTGAGTCTGTGGCAGTGGCTTCCTGCTACCAATGATGGTCTGCGCCATCTTGCTGCTATCCTTCTGCTGCAGTCTCATCCTGTAGCTAGAAAGAGCTGATGTAAAATAGAGGCAATGGTTGGCAACTCGACATGTTTAATAAGCAAGTTTGTAAAGCTAATAAAAACACTGTTTTTTGGTCCCTGACTGGATAATCAAACTTTGAAAATGTTGCTCCATTACTTGTCTTCAGTGATCTGTCCCCTTGCTGCTTTTGAAAGTGACCTATAATTCAGGGAACTCAAATATCACTAAAATCAGCTTCAGCATTGTTTGGCTCTCTGTGGTTTCTGTGGTTGCCATAGTCACACAGCAAGTCACAACCAGCGAACTGTTGATTGTTGAACTATTATGAACTTTGATGGCAGTGGCAAATAGCTGCGCTCATTCAAGAAACAGTAACTTTCTTCTTGTGTTTCTATTAGAGACTATGGAGGTTTGTGTGGTCACCACTCACGGTCTGAAAAAACTCTGCCCCTGCGAGGTGTCTACGTCAGGCAATGCATTTCTCCTCCCTTTAACACTTAACTCAGTCCACAACAACTATTGAAAAGATGCTGGGCTCTAAGAGCAACTTCACAGAGAGATTTGGAGAAGATGGTTTTCTTTAAATGTTTTTTGGGAGCTGACTCCATTTCAAGTTGAACTAACATGACCTAAAACAATGTCTGCAGCTGTCATCATCTGACAAGTTCTATATAACCGATATCAAAGAAGAGTAATCACTGGCAATCATAATATCAGCATTTTCCCAGCTTACATAATTACATTTGTGGTAAGTGACACATGCACTGCAAGTAATTTAAACCAACAGTAGCCTTTTAAATCCAAATGGAAGACTCCCACTTGTGTCTGTACATTGTGCTCCCCTTTCAAAATCCATAAAATCTTTTTACTTTTGTTTTCCATGAGACAATAAATGTTTTCAGAGGTAACCTGTTTGTTTTCAGAGCTGTTTTTGTAGCTTTGCCTCTAGTGCTCATTTTTAATATAAAGTAGCATGTGCTGCCATTTAAATGCAATACTTTATTGATTCCTGAGGGGATGTTAGATTTGTGGATACGAACGCTGTGACATTTCAGTAATTCTGTGACTACTGTTTCCACATTCTGTCCGTTCCTTTTGCAGCCAAATAAGTGTTCAATTTAAAGTTAACAGCAGAAGTTAATTGAAAAAGTCTAAAAGAAACTTTAGCTGACAAGGTCACAAGCATTTGATTCTGGTGGGTAAATTGTTCAAGCCTTACAGTTAGCCTAACAGATATTCTGCCCTTCTGTATACAGTCTGTCATGCTTCAGTACTGTTGTCTTACTCTGAGTGAAGCGTGGAGGGTTGTCATTGACGTCTGTGAGGGTGATGTTAACCACGGTCGTTCCGGTGAGCCCTCCTCTCTGTCCAGCCATATCTTTAGCTTCGATCACCACTTGGTAATGCTCTCTTTGCTCACGGTCCATGTCACCTGGGCCCAAGGCTGTCCGGATCACACCTGAACAAAATTAACACATGCTTTTGTTTAAATCCTGTCCTTGAGTTTCACTTTCCACACTGCATCAGACCTTTTTTTTTTAACAGAATACTGCACCATTTTGAACTTAAACAGCTGGTACAAAACTCAAGACGACTTGCTGTTTTTCAATTTAAAAGATACATTTTTAAGGTGAATCCAGGACTTTCTAAACTGGTTTATTTTGCTCTTCCCTCTCAGGGGTGGTTGAGAAAAGAAGCTGCCATCTGTTATATTGATATTCTATTTTCTCATCAATACAAAGCTTGTTACAAATTTTTTTTTTCAGATAAAATCAGACAAATCCACGGCAGCATTTCTAACAACCTGCAGATTTACAGTTATTAGATGCAAACACCAGTTGAAAGTGAGGAGCACACAGCAAAACTGAAAAAAAGGTCTTTTGAAGATGCATATCAGTCTCATGTCAAAGTACAAAGCTAGCTTACAGATGTATTTAGCTTAGCTTGGCTTACAGACTAGAAACATGAGGACACATATTACATGGTTCCTTTCAAAGTTAAAAAATACATGTGACATCTTTAAAACTCACCGATGTTACACTGAATTTCCTTTAATTTAAGCCAGACATAAACAGAAAATCTAAAAACAAGAATTTTTATTATGATTACTTAGGCTCCTTTTTGTAGCATTTTGGCGTTTCCTCAATGAAAAGTAATTAAAAAGAATACTGTAATGGACTAAACTCTCTTCTCATCCATCCTGGAGTTCATTGGGCTGCTCCTCCATTTTCAAATGCTTATTCCATATATGAATTAAGATTATCATTGAATTGAAATCCATTTTGGATCATATTGATGGCTGGCATGTTTCCTTTATTAGTAGTGGGAGAGTCTGTCAGCTTGATTCAGATTGCCATCATGCACATTAAATTAAAAGCAATCAATGCAGCACGTTATTAAATGAAAATTATCAACCTCTTTATATATTTTACCTCTCAGTTTAGTGTTTATGCAAACAGAACATCCTGCTCATTCACTTAAAAACAGCTTTAAAATGATTTTTAAGCCTTTATGCACAAACATAAAACTCGTATCTATATTTCAATCTCACTTTTGGAAAGAAATCACAGCAGGTTTTCCAAACAGCAAAACTGTTACTGTCACTGCAATTAGTTCCTGTCAGCATCCATAGAACGAGGTCTATCGCTGCTGCCTAATCCAGGCGAGCAGTAATCTGGACATGGCCTCGACTCTTCTGTTTTTTTCAGAAACAAACAGATGAGCAGAAAGAGAGCGAGATCACTGCACTGATTATCTAAATGGATGGCTAACTGTTTTATTCACAAAGTACATACGATTAAGAAAGACTGAGCTCTATTTCATTCTATGATGGCAGATTTCACAACAGACCTTTCTCTGTTGCTTTTCAGTGAAGCTGGGACATCAGTTTGCAGGGTAAAGGTGCAAAAAGCAGGTATTTTACTTTCCATGGAACTTTCCACTTTTCAATGAAGGAGAAGAATAAGGTGTTAACTGTAAATACAGTATTTATGTATAGAGCTCCTGATGTTACTGAGTGTTACCACACTCCTTCTCCAGCTTTGTCAAGCTAGCTGTACAGCAGGAAGTCCAATGCTTTGGTTACACTGCTGGAGGAACCGTCTGACATTTTTTGATCTGTTTTTTTTTTCTGCTTCTTCACCCAGCATTGGTTGGAGAGGCTGGTAACAGTTTCATCTCTGTTTGTCCTGTGCAGAGAACAGGTCTGTGGCAAGTTGCTTAGCAAAAAAATTAGCTCAAAGGGACACACTGACATTTTCCAAAATGTCAAATTATTAAATTAGTTTAATGTACATTTCCATGACACATCTGCTACTCTCACATTCAGAAATGCTGTTTTAAAGCCGCATTTTTTATTAATGTCCTTAACTACTGTCAATTTTAAACATCCTGCAGATTTTTTCAAAAAAGTGACAATACTCTTTATGCAGCTGGAAGCCTTTTAATATTAAACCTTAGTCAGAGTCAGAAGTGCTGAGTTTCACTGAGAGGAACTTAAAAATGTTTAAAAGAGAGGCAAAATTGATAGCAACTGGGAATAAGTATTGAAGAAAATAGTGTTTCTGCCAAAGAAGAGAAAGTGAGAGCGGTACTGCTGTGAGTGTAACATAATCTGAGGGAACGCTCATGTAATTAGTGCTACAAAAATAAATATGCTGCATACAGACGGTAATCTCTTAAAATTTAAGCGGTACTCAGTTTGCATTAGAAATGTTTCTAAAGGCCAAGTTCTCTTAACAGTGGATGTAAATACAATAAGAATTTACAGTGTTTCTCCCAGGATAATTTTCTGTAAGTGAAAGGTTCAAAGGGAGCAAAAGAATTATTCTGATGTGAACTGGTTAGACATGAACTAACAACCAGCGCAGTCTTGACAGTACAGCTTATTTGCTGCAGCTTGTAGTAAAGCATAAATCACATCCTGGAGGTTTGTATGTGTGTGCTTACAGACTTTGTTTGCCAAATAATTACAAAGTTCTTTGATTTACTTGCAGACTTATTCCTCTGATGTTTGTGTCTCTGTGGATCATTACGTGCTCCTAAGTTGTCATGTAATTATTTGCCACAGAGTCTGAAAGCCCTGATTTTCTTACTAGTTGTGCTAACCATTACCTACAATATGAAGAATGGGACTGAAAGAATGATTGTGTCAAACATACCTGTATTTGGGTCCACAGAGAAGTACGGGTGTCCCTGACTGATGCTGTAGACCAGCTTTGCACTGTTGCCATACATACTGTCATCAGCATCTGTAGCTGTCACCTGGATGACTGATGTTCCTAAAATGATACACATAGAACAAGATCTGGGATATTCCTATGATGCTTTGATTATTAAGAAAAAAATATTAAAATAATTGAAATTATTCAGAAGAAAATAATCAGAACTGTCCTAAAAAGTCCAGTGAGAGAGGTCCTTACCAATATCAGACCTCTCGGGTACACTGCCGGTGTAAATTTCTTTGCTGAACTGTGGTTCGTTATCATTGATGTCGTGGAGTTTGACGGTGAACTCAGTCTCTGGCTCTAGCTTTTGTCCTGTCCGTTTGTTGACCACTGTGGCTCTAAGGATATAAAAAGCCTTCTCCTCACGGTCCAGGCGGCGAGTTGCGTGCAGGTCTCCGTTATTCTCATCAATGACAAAGATGATGCCGGCCCCCTCACCAGAGAGAACATACTTGACTAAACCATTGCCGTGGTCCTGGTCCGACTGGAGCTGCAGATGGACACACATATATGAAATGTCTAATTATCATCCTCTGAATGACAATGACAGCACACTTGGGTTACACAGATTTTTTAAGGCACATTTCAACAGCACAGCAACGTGATTATTGTTTTTTCTTGCAACTTTAGTTATTTTTGTTCATCATTCAAAAAATGTCTAAAGAAAGATACATCCACATCCACGCAAAGATAGATCCACTTTTTACAACAAAGTATTGTTATTAGGTAGGCTTAAACCAATATGTAAGTGATGGCAGTGTCCTCTATCGTGGAAATGAATCCACTTATCATTTCCCTGTATTCATTCAACATAAACATACTTCAAATACATCCTGTAGTGGCTGGGAAAAGGATTTTACTGTTCTGATTTGTTTCAGTTGATCCTAAAATATCAAATTTCAATAGTTCTTTATTAATACATTTTTTGAAATTATATGCTATTTTATCACTGATTTAGTTTTTATTTATAGCTAAAATTGATCAATTTCATCAAATTAGATGTTTTTCAAGATTATGCCATGTGTCATATACATAATAATAAATACAGTTTTTGGGGGAAGAAAGTCTGTGACTTTGAGAGTAAAATCATAATTACATCAGCTATGTTGACCTTTGTCTGACCATGACTAATGTCTGTCAGAAGCAAAAGCAGACGCAGCCTGACATTGTTATAGACCAACAAAACCTCTTAGGGAAGAGGTCGAGGTGGATGTTTGGGTCAACAGTGTGGTTTGGCTTCTCGTTTCACACAGGCACTTAGAATGGGTAACATTTAACCATGACCGAGCACAAGCTAACACTAAACTTACAGCAAAAGTCTGGTGATATTATCACTTTTATTACTGTTATATAATTCCTAAGAAATATGCTGTTCTTCCTCTTTCAGCAACATTTGTATGTGTCTTAAACACTGATCTGTCCTGTTACATCCCAAACAATGATACACCTACACCTACTGCTACCCTGAGCATTTTGATAGCATTACACCTTCTCAGTGGAGTGTTATTAAGTCATACAGTAAGCTAATGCAGGCATGTACAGTACCTATGGACATTTTTAAATTCCTGTGCCAGCTAAGCACATGTGATTCAGTCCTTTTTTCACAGTATGAGAAACAAACAGACATGGTGTTTTAAGTCAGGCTTCCGTTTGTGAAATGTAAACTCTTCAGTAAAGTTTCCTTCTATCTTATCCTATCTATCTTGTGTGTGAACAGTGTTTATTCATGGAACATGGAGGAAAAGAGGATGTACAGCCAATGGATGATTGTGACAGGTTTTCACAAGACAGAGGCAAAGACTGAAACCTAAATGCAACACCAAGAGTCGGTTCAAGACTTAGAAACAAAACAAGAATATTCTGAAGGCAAAAAGCAGTGGCTGAAAATGAAGAGAGAGCAGCAGAAAGCCAGAGTTTGTGTTGTGCCTGAAGGAGTAAACATCTATCGGATCTGCTGTGAGGTCTGCTGCTTTTACTCTGATACCTGCAGCAATAACCCGGCTCACTCTCTCTCGCCTCTTGTCTCTGTCTGTATCTCTCGACCTCAAGTGGCTTGCTGTTCACCTTTCATCCCTTCATCCCTGCTTTACTCCTTCAGGCCAGGTGTTAAGGTGAAGCCTTTGATTGTGCGTGTGTGAGTGAGCCATTATGGCTGCTACTTTTCCCACTACCTGTAAAAAATGTGAGCTACTACAAAGATCTGGCTTTGGATAAAATTATGTGAGAGTCTAATAATTTTAAAAAAAAAACATAAAAAACATCTGACCCAAACATGATTTATGCAGTGTTTCTCCCAACTATATGAAAGGTTTTATATAACAAAGTGAAAACGTTATAGATGCGATGTGTAAAAATTGCAAGGGGCAGCACATCACTATTGTGACCACTAACTGCTTCTCAGTTTATTCTTTGCTGCAGCTCACTTTGGCTGTGACTAGTAGCTGCCATTATCTTGTTATAGTTCAGTTGGCCATGCAGCCAGTGGCCCTACTGGCTCACCATTCTAACTGGAATGGGAGCTTGGAGCAAAGAACGAGTGTTGGTGTTTATACTGTTGCCTACAGCCTCCCTGCAAACACAGGCAGACTAACACAGCCTCCAAGACTGACTGAGGCCAGCTCCACAACAGGAACTATGGTACTGAAGTGATTCAGGGGCTCCAACCTGGACTATAGCTCTAGGGACCAAGAGGTCATAGGGTGACACTAGTCCCAGAACACACACACAGCACAGTCTCATAGGCACCTGCATTAAAAGGGCTGGTGAAAAAACAGACAGGGGCAGTAAAAACATAGGATTTTTTTTGATGGACTGCTCAGTGGACTGCATAAATCATGCAGCAAATCAAAAAGATTAAAAAAACAAACCAAAAAAAAACTATTGTTAAGTGCCAACAGAAAGGCCTAACATAAATTTTAGGTCCCTCTCTTCACTTTTGCTTAGGAGCCCTGAATTTTGCTCGACCTGCTATATTCAGATTTTAAAGGAACAAAAGCTACAATAAAACAATAAAAACTCTAGATATAAGACTTAACCGTCTTATATCTAGAGTTTTTATGTGACATTTTTTTTAGCTCTTCTGAAACTGCACAAAGATTAAAATCAGTCCTTCTCTGGGTTTGATAATCAATTTAAGCTCTCATGCTGGGTGCTCCTTCAACAATTACAGTCTGAATAAGACTAATAATGACAAGAAATGTACTAGTTTTGTCTGATATTAAAGAGTTTTGTCACTTGTCTATTTTCATTGAAAGTATGACATTACCTCCACTAAAAGTGATTTCTACTGTGGAGGGAGATTAGACTTTTTCTAGCCAATCACTGGAGACTATCATATGTGGACATGCTTGACCAGTGAAAGTTCTGGCTGGTTGTTGACAAAGGGCAGAGACACATAAACAGTACACTAAATGATTTTATCTGAAAACATTTTTGGGCAAGAAATACTCTGACAGCATCTTGGTTCATATTTGATAAGCAATGCCTAGTTTGGCAGTTTTCTCTATGGTTTTAGTGTACAGCTTAAAAACACCTGACAACCACAGTTGCCAAAAGCATGACAATAGCCTCAGTTCTGTCCATGATGAGGCCACTTGGCCAACAGTTAGGGCTCTTTTGCACTGACGGATTGTCAGCTTTTTTTTGGATGAGATGCAGCTTGTTTATGTCATGATGATAAATTCCATGGAATCAGTCAAAAAACTCAGTGGAGCTGGTGGATGCAGGCAAGAATTTGTCTGTTCTACTCAAACCTCAGAAAAGCCACTGTTCTGCAGCATCTAGCAGGTAAACACCGCAGCTTTAAAGGGTCTGTTGAAGCACAAGGACTTGACAAATACTGTAGCTGTAAATAAACCAGCAATTTTTGCAGGTTGATATATTTGTATTCTTTACTCAAACACAAAAAGTTATTTATCAGGGATCAAAGATGATCAAGGATCATCTCACCAACAGCAAAAGGAGCAGGAGTCCTCTTCCAATCAGTTATTAACTTTACATGTGAAGGACTGAGCATGTTCTTGTTATGTTATGTGCTCAAGAGACCTCATGAGCTTTTATCATAACCAGTGACTAAAAGACTGGCACAGCTTCTCAGCTTTTTTGGCCCTCAAAAGTCACTTTTCTGCCCATACCAGTGAGCCTTGATGAGAAATAAGAGTGCTGACTCGCAGCTTGTTCCTCCGCTTCAAAAAAAAAAAAAAAAAAAAAAAAAAAAGCAGACTTGGCCTTTTGGAGTTTTGGTGGGTTGTAAATAAGAGGATTTTCCTTTTAACTTAATATCTTTGTTCCTACAGAAGTACTGTTTCTCTCAACCTAAACCCTTAGTCCAAGGTCTACTTAGGCTTTTGATGTTATTACAATGCAGAGGCACTGAATTTAGCCTTTGTATGACAACTGCCACTTCCAAACATTTAATATGTGATCTGACCAAACATAATAAAGGTTTTGCCTTCCTTCGGCAATGATTTGACTTTATGCCTTGGTCACCATTCTTTCATTTGGCTTATATAGACAGATGAGTAACAATTTAAAGGGGAAATCAGCAGAAAGTCTGGGACATTGGACCTCCAGGGCTGCCAGAAGGGCTTCAAAATCCCTTGACACACATTCCACATGGAAGAAAATCCTACTTCTTAATAGCTATGCATTTTTCTGATATTTTTTTTGACATAAGTAGTTTTGGTGTTGCCAGTGCCAGAACCAGAGGGATAGTGACGGAAAAAAATTAGTGAAATAGCAACAAGCATGGCCAATAAGTAGATGTTGACATGATTCTGACATGCACAAATAACAACACTAAGAACAATGTATTGCTTTGATGGACTGGTCCTTGCAACACCCACTGTAGCTTCCATGTCATGTCTGAAAATGATTTTAGCAGGACAGACAACCACAAAAATGAACGTGACATCAGACTGGGTAACAACTGGACAGACATGACAAGAAAATGACATTTCAGTCTTATAATTGGTCACCAGACCATTACTGCAGTGACAAACACCATTCTTCCAAAAAAAAACTCTTTTGTGATTATGTTGGTGAATATGTCTTACAGAGACTGTTCCTTATTTTAAAGGAAAACTTTTAATGTACTCTTTTTCTCATAAATAAAAATAATCTAAATCTATAAGCAAACCCTCCCCCCCCCCAATCTTAATTCAAAACACTCTGTGGTTGAACTTCCCTCCTGACTTAAACTAGTTTGACCAAGAGATTATGGTGGCTAACAGCTAACAGCTAACAGGTAGAGGCTTGAATAGATTTCCCTGTACTATAGACTCTGCTGAGTCAGGTTTTGAACTTTATGACTCTTTCCAGCTTATTACAGTAAGTTTTAGCATAAAACATTATTCCATAATTGTTAATTGCAACTTCTGCTAGTGAAAAAGATTTTTTTTGGCTCTCCCTATCTGGTAAATGGACAGCATTTATAGAACGCTTTTTTAGTCTATTGACCACTTAAAGTGCTTTAAACTGCATGTCAACATTTATGCACTAATAGCAGAGACATCCATACAAAGTGCAAACCTGCCCATCAGAAACTGACAAACTCCCACTCACATACCATTGGAAAAGCTATTAGAAGCAATTTTGGAATTTAGTATATTGCCAAAGGAAACTTCAACAATAAGGCTCGAGGAGCTGGGGATCGAACCACCGACCTTTCGATTAGGCTGCTGGCCATTTCTTTCAAACTGACGCCCACAGTTTGGAATGCAGGTTTTCTGTTATGAATTTGTTGTCTTAAAGCCCTGAGATAACTCTGATGACTGACTCTGAATGTTTACAATCTCTTTTAAAGGAAGTATGATGGTTGACAAATGATTGACAGATAGTTTAGCAGATTTAAGTGGCAGTAGCTATAAAACATCTCAAGCATTGTAAGCCTGTTCAAATGGAGTATGAAAATTGCACATGGAAAAATACGGGAATGCTGCACTAGACTGAATTACAATGAATACTTCTAGTATAAAATAATGATTTTAATAAAACCTCTGTCTCTTGTTAGTCAAGACCTGCCGTTACAGTGGATGATGGAAGATTCTTGGAAAAACCATACCACTCCAAACAAAATTTGCACAATTGTTATGAGACTAGGGGGATAATCAGACTTTTCCACTTGCACCACTTCTTGGCTCACTGTTGAGATCCCCCACTTACGCACACACACATGCACACACAAAAACACCTAACGATGACACTGCAAATCCGCAGTGTGGAGGTATGGTCACACTTCATTTATTGTATGAACAAGAAGAACTGCATCACTGAGGCCATGGCAACAAAAACTATGGTTTCTGTCTGCATCACTGAGTCAAACATATAGATCATCTTTTGTATCTTCAGAAAACAGCAATGTGCCATGAAAACATTTTGAGCCGCTGTGTTCACATCATCAATCTTTCCATCTCTTCTTCTCCTGTCACATTGTGCTTCCTTCACCTTTGAGGGGTACTACTTTAGAAAAGTCTAAAGTTATTTTTTCCTGCAGCTCTGATCTAAAGGAATTTTTGATCAGGTTGTTGAGTGGATGCAGTGCACAAATTCAGGGTGAGCAGCAGATGACAAATGAGAATTTATTACTTTAATTTTTAAGAGTAGTTAGGACAAAGTTCTATGTTACTGATCTCACTCAAAGTCGAGTACATATTGTACTTTCTCTCACCTTTCTCTCCATTTGTTTCCTCACTGGTAGAGTTGTAAAGTACTATTTTGAAAGAAAAGGGCCGATTTATTTGCCCCAATGTCAAAAAAGTGTTCACTGCTAGTAGTTCATTTGTTTCAGTTTTTTCAGCTCTGAAGACAAAGCTTCTACTGACAGCCTAATACAACAGATGTGGATAGAATGTAACAATATCTGACTCTAAAACTTTAAAGATTTGGGAGGGAAAAAGTCAGTCGCTCAGTGTGTATCTACAAATCCACAGGATGGTGCTGGTTTCCTTGTGTTCATGTTTTAAACATCATGTTTAAAACCTGCATATATACATGTCTGTATACATGATTCCAATAGTACTTTCTGATTGCCTGTAGGTGTGTCTTTGTTTTCTCCAAGTCAAAGTCTTAGTCAATACTTGTGTACCAACTGAGTTACGTCAAGTTGTGTGAAGGAACTCAGGTTTGGTTTCTGACTGTTTGCTTACAGCACCAGTTTTTTTGAGCATGTTTGCTTTTACTTGACAATAATCAGAGGGAATGGACAGAATTTGAAATCTGAAATTGCAAATGCCTCCATTGGAATATGTCTCTTTAGAACAGTTTAACCTCAAACCTGGGCACATTAAACCAAACCTGTTTGCTTTGCTGGACACTTGATCCAAGACACCAAATGTATTTCTTAATACTTTGGGTGAACTGACTCTAAACTCTAGTTATAAAACAAAAGCAATGAAATACAATATAAGGATCAAAATGCATCCTTGACCACAGAAATAGTTTGGCATCGATCCAGCTCAAGGCTCTCTTTCTAGCTTTTCCAGTGCTTCAAACTGCATCGTGCAAGCATTTATTTCCAAGTTTAAGAATGAACATATATGCATTACTTTTGAGCCATCTTGTACATGAAGTCCACAGTTTTATGGATTATTCACAGAAATGTGTCTTGTATGTCAACAGATCCTTCTTTCTGATAACTCAGCCATGAAAAGCCTCAGAGGGAGCCTGTACAGTATGTGGCCTTCAGGCTGCGCTTGTTTTATCAAATATCTGTGGTATTTTAATGAAACAAATAGTTCTCACAACTACAATGACAACTAAGACTTAGCCACAGCACACCAGATGTTACAGCATCATCCTCATCATCATCATCCACTGACAGATGTAAAACTGTGACTCACTCTTACAGTGAACATTAACTTCTTCCATTTCATCCATTTTGTCAGCTGCTTTGAGCTGGAGTTAATGAGTTTACTGTAATTTCTAAGTATATGTCCACTGTGGGAGATGTTAAGATGACTGAATTATGACAACATTAGATTTGTAAATAATTTTGTTATGCAATTAAACATCGTGTTCTGTCAGAAACTTTATTTAACTTCATTATTCAAAAAAAAAAAGATTCTACAGTTTCAATTAAGAGCTGTGCTTTATCATGAAATTAACCAATATGTCTGAGCAACAGCAAACAATGAATAACAAAAAACAACTCCAGGCTATAAATACATGTATATATATACATATCCAGAAGCTACTGTTCAAAGTGAACAATCCACGTACATCATAGCAAGCCTGCTTTATTCATTATTAAAATCTGCAACATCATAAATCATCAGTATTTATTGTGTCATTTCTATTCAAATCTCTGCTAAAAGCAAGCGTCCAGCAGAGAGAAAACTGTACTAAATTTTGCAGTTTCAATTGTGCTGTGAATGGAAACACAGGTATGTCTTTTCTTTCTGAGTCGTCCTGCAGTGTTTCACCTTTTCATTCTCTACTTGTCAGTATATTTTCTCTCTCTGCTGCCCTTCACGTCTTCCTTTCTTTTGCTGGCTTCTTGTTCTTTTGTTTCTTTCCTGTTGTTCTTTGTTCTACCTGTCCACCTCTTCTCAAGGTTTCTTTGAACAACACCTTTTCTGTGCATATTCTGCACATTAGAAAACCTGAATTTTCTTTGCTTCTCTTCATCCCCTCCCTCCCCCCTCACTCCCTGCTCTTCTTTCCCTTTCTCCCTCCCTCTTTTTCTTTTGATCCTTGCTGCCTTTTCTCTCCAGCAGTGTTCAGTCTGATTTGATCTGTCAGTCTGCAGGGCTGCAACACCTCCATACTTTCACCTAACACGAGCTGACGAAGCCTGCAGACATTTCACCACAGTGCATTTCCAGAGCAGAGTATGCTTTCTGGAGTCCTCATGTGTCCCTGATCACTGTCTCCACCACCATATCTCCACCATGCCGCTGTCTCTTAGAGTTCTTCACAATCACCTTCACGCTGACAGTGGTACCACATTTATTAGGTACCACAGAAAGACTTTTTTTCTGCCCTGTGATATTTCTAACTTTATTTAAAAAAAACCCGCAGGAATGGGCCTCACTGTAGTGGTGAGATTCACACATCAAGGGTTCCCTCACTTGGACTTTGCATTGTGTCATGCATTAAACTCCCATTAAATCCATGAAAACATCTTGATGAAAAAACATGAAGAATTTATGTCTGTTTGGGGTGATATAAAAGACAGTGATGGCAGTTGGTTAAATATTAAAACATTGTAGTTTGATTGCAAAAATACAAACTTCTGCATGCACTATCTGGGGAAATTTGATTTGATTTTGCACAGCTACTGTAAGAACATTAGGTCAGTGAGCTGAAGGAGGAAGTCAGACTGTAAACTGTAGTGAATGTTGTGCTGGCTGACCTGGGGGTTTGTTTCCAGCCTCTGTGATCATCTCACTGACTGCTATAGCTGCTGTGTTACTAGATTCCAGCTATGAACTGAATGAGTATGATATAAATATTAATCACAGAAAACAGTTTGATGACCATATCCGACTCTTCACATGAATGCACAACACACACAGGCACAAAGCTCCCTGTGCTACATTTTTGCAGTGTCTTTTCTGGATACTCCTGCAGTCTGACTCCTGGACACCGAGTATGATCAGAGTACCAAGAACTCAGTTTAGGCCCGGAGTTGTTTGTTATTTGTTGTTTACTGTTCTTACATAAAAAAAACATTATATCAAGCATGGTGTGGATCTGAGGGTATGCTTGTTGTGCAACTGTGTGACTGAATATTAATAAACCAGAAGGGAACTACATAAATATTCTGTATTAAACGTGTCTAAAATGTCTACAGTGCATGGCATTAGGAGTAAAAACATGAATTTATTTACCTCACCATATTGTTGCCACAGCTAAACACATTTTCATCCCTGCTAATCTGTCTCTAAACCATATTATTGTCACCAAAGCATATCTGAAACACCCAGCAGACCCCCTGAAGTGAAGGCAACACCCCAGCAGGGAGGAAAAGTCTGCTGACTCTGTCTTGCTTCTCTCTGTGTTTACCTCAATCATGACAAACTCTTGTTTGTTTCAAAGCTTACTTTGTTTTGTGCTTTCAGACAGCAGGCTTCATACACAGCAGCACAATACCTCCCGGCATCTGGCTACTGATCAAACAGCACAGATGCAACTATCATCACGCTGCACTGTGTGCTAACTTCGCTAATAGGCCTACGAGTGAGAAACTCCCCTTGATATTACAGAGAGCAGTCAGTTAGATGGAAAATCCCCACATAACCTTACAAGGTCTGCACAATGTAATTGAACATTATACACCTTATTATGAGTGCAGCAATACATCAGCAAACACCATGTTTTTATGTACAGCTGCACTAAGGGTCTCACTTAGAAAAGAACTGATGGGAGGTTTATGAGCCAATTAGGTTTTAACAGTATTAATGTACAATATGTTTGTTTTCTGCATTTAATTTGTATGAGCTATGGTGTGTTCACTGGATTAACTTTATAGATTCAGTCAACCATAACAGCCATTAATTAATTAATTAATTAAACATAATTACACCAGCTCAGAAACTTCACATTCAGCATAGCAGAACACCCTCATTTATAATCTGCTAAGAAAAAGCTGACATTGACAAAAAAAGTCCAGACATCCCATTTAGCAGCTTGTTTACGGTTTATAACTGACACATACAAAAATAACTTTCTTAATATAGTGTAAAGGCTACTTGTGTTGTGTTTCTGTGTGTGTGTGTGTGTGTGTGTGTATTGCAAAGGGTGAAGCAGCAGCATACAATATTGCAACATACAGTATATGACAATAAAAGGATTAGGTGAGACAGCTTAGGTGAGACAGAAAAACAGGATGGTCTGCTGACATGAACACATCCACCACAGGAGTCCTAACACACTGTATGTACAGACGTCTCTGTCTGCGAGTTGAGAACACCCTACATCTTCCTGATATATTCACTTCACATTTCACATTCTGTCTTTGTGCCTATCCTGCCATTTTCCTCCTGTCAGCCTCTCTGCCTCTCTGTCCTGAATATGTGCTGCACAGCACAGTCACTAAGCTCCAAACACACCATAATCAACACAGTTCCATAACATTTGGAAGAGCAAAAATATCACATTGTAACAATTTTAGGTATTCCGTTAATGTGACGGTCTGAGAAAAGAGAGCTACAGCTGTGGTTCTTTCAGCACTCCACAGCAGCTACACAACCCTGATGCACACTGAAAGGTGCCTGAAATACATTCTACTGTTCACTGTACTCAGCGCTACTATTGTGAGCTAAAGATAAGAACCTGTGTGTAGTATTTTTCTGGGATTGTAACATATTTGAATTATTTTGGTGGTATAAGTTTTTGTATGTCGAAAATGAATGTTTTAGCAGACCTTGTTTCCAATGCCAGTGCTTTTTAATAGGAGCACGGTGGAGTTGCTGTGACTAGATTTGTCTCTTGGCAAAGATGAGTGAGGACAGGAAACAAAAGGTCAACAATGACAACAGGCAATTTAATGATAATAGACGGATGAATTTGCATCTGTTTTGCCACTTCACACTAATCCTTAACCAGTGTTAAATTGGCAATTTAAGTTGCTGTGTGCAGAGTTGCTAATATCAGGGGCTATCACGAGTCAGAACACACCAGCTTCAGTGCTGCGCTGCCAGCTTTTAGCACCACAAGATTATGATAAAGATTACAAATGAAAAGTAGTTTCATTCCCTCATATGAACAGTCACGACTACTGCAACTGCTGCCTCCATTCTAACTTGGGAAGAAGTCAAACAAAGTCAAGCCATATTGTTATTTTTATTATTAAAATAAATTTTATTTTATTTTTTATTATTTCTCATATATGATAATTATTTGTTATGTTTATGTTTTATCTGGCCCCTGGCAAAGCAAGCTTAGTGTTCTCTCTCGAACATGTTAAACCTGTCCCCGCCACTAGAAACACTTTCCACCAACTGTTAATATAAATACATGCATTACTGCTGCTTCAAAGCAAGTAAAAAGTGATAATTACAGGATCACGCTAGAGCTAAAGCAGCATTTATCCGCAGCACAACAGATCTAAACAAACTAGCTTTTCATTTTGAAGAGGAAAAACATCAAAATTTCACCTTATACTCTCATCTCTCAAAAGTCACATAATCTCTGAAGCTAACTGTGTGATCTAATAAACGGTGGATGATCTAAGATTTTCAAACTTGTATAGTAATAAACATCAGCAGTAATTGCACACATTATGTTTGCAGGCACAGACGTTATGTTCCATGTTGGTAAAGAGTGATTAGCTTTGGCATAAATTCATATAATAAAGTCTGGAATTTGGGGAAAAAAACCCAGACATGACTGATGAGTGGAGTTAGCTCTTACCTTTCCAATGTATTGATAGTCACTGCCTGTGTACTCCTCCTGCAGGAAAAACTGGTTCCACATCCAGCCTCGTCTCACTCTTTTGAGAAGCTTCTCTCCACTGACTACTGCTTCAGCTCCCTCTACATCTTCTGTCTCTATCCTCTGTCCAGTCAAAGACAAAGCATCCAGGGACAGGCCAAGACAGAGAATACATATGACGCCGAGAAAGATAGTCCTCATTTTTCTGGAGGACGCGTAAGATGTTCAGGTCACAAATGTTTTATCTTCCCAGCTGGACCACCTCGAACTGGTAGATGAGTCTATCAGTCATAGTCCTTTGCAGGGTAAAGGAGCTGTAAAATAAGCAGAGAAACAGCAGTGAGAGCTAAATAATGCAACACTGAGGTCAAGATTTAATAAGACTGCACAGTCAAAGCAGTTTATAGATTTTTTTGGCACCTGAGCTGTTAGATGTAGGAGTTCCGAATTTTCATCTTATTGATTTGGAAATGTATGCAAATCAAGCTGTGGTAAACAGAAACAACGCAGCAGAGACAAATGGCCTTTTGATCACCACTTACAGTTGCAGCACAGTGGTAATGTTCAAAGCATTTTGAGGTTTGTCAAGGCGGCATTAAAGAGCTGCACCAGCCTTGAAACAGTTTTGAAAAGTTTTCCTTCTCATTGAAAGAAATGCAGCCCTGAAGGCATCGCAGCTGATAAACACAAATAACTTGTTCATATGTGGGGCTTATTGCAAATTCTGCTTAACTAGATTTATCAGACCTTCACTTCAACCAGCCAATTAAAACTCAAGCTACCCCAAACTGGAAATGGAGATCCCATCTAGTGCTTTGAGTTTTCATCTACTGTATATTGGAAATGCTTAGCATGCAGCGACCGTGACACTGTACTAAACCGATTAAGAATGTCATCTCGAGGAAAAAGACACGACTAAAAAGAGACCACTTTTTCAGTCACCCCTCTGCAGGATGTTGGATTTTTTCTTAATCATCATCAGTGCACCTCAACTCCCTCATGGAGATATTTGATGCATCTGAAATATTTTGTTTTTCATTTTAGCCTCTACATGTTTTCTGTTTTCAAATGTCGCTTGGCAACCTTTAGTCAAACACTTTCTACAAATGTTCAAATTTAAACCCATTGCGGAATTGTAGGAATTATGTCTATTAGGGAGCTCAAAGCCTTTTGAACATAAAATATCTGTGCAGGAAGTGTCCACTTTCAGCGATGGTAGTGAAAACTCTGCAAAATGAAAGCAACTAGAAATAACTAATGAATTATAACTGAATTTCTGTTAAAAAAAAACTTTTATTGGTAAGTATGACATGACTCAGTTTTTTTACAAATGGAACTGCTTTTGCTAAAATGTACATTACACTGGATAAAAAAACAATGAGGACGAAGTTCACATAAAGACCATCCAGAGTCAACAGCGAGGTAAAAGTGGAGCAAATCATAAAAAGGAGTGTCATTACTAAAGATAAAAACATATTCATTCGAAAAAAAGTGTTTAAAATCAAAGTCTACTTCTCTCTGCAGTTAAAAAAAATCAAGACCTTCTCCTTTACTTCTGTATGTTTGCAGAGGTACCTTCAGAGGTAGCTTCAATATATCTTAATCTGTAATGAAACACACGTATTGCAATGCAGTTACTTTAACACCTCTTTTTTCAGTTCATGTGACCAAAATAGGACTAAAGAAGAGTTATTTTATGACTAGCATAACTGGACATCTTTGAAGTCACTACACTCTATGTTGTTGAGCAGTGTAATGAATAGCAAAATACCATGATTTAGGCATTTCACTGATAAAGTGCCTGCTTATTAGATTAGACAATTCTGGTCCCCAGCAGCCACATTAAATAAAACAGCCCAAGCACCCAGGATGAGTAATCCAATGAGAAGTACAAACTCAAGTCACATGCACACACAATTCCAGAGAGAATGTCCTAAATGTCATAAATGGACCCAACAGTTTTTATGCATTCAGATAGCCAAGCTGAACCTTTTTTTTCCCTGAAACGTTGAATATTCCCATTTGCCACGGTTGTCTCTCCATAAACAAAGATTTCTTTTAGTCTGGCATAAAGAGGACGACACTTAAATGCACTCAATGCTCTCACCACTCAGAGATATAGTCATTAGTAACACACAGAGAAAGATGCTTAACAAAAGCAATAGAGTCAGACTTTCATTTCATATTAACACAACAAAGGCACAATCTCCTGAAAAGACCACAGAGAGTGTGTAGTAAGAGCACAGACACAGAGTGTTACTGAAACCACTGAGAAGATACTAACAAGGTTAGCAAATATAAAAGATAAATGGCACGAAATCTTCACTATCTCCTGAAGGCTGAGGCTCCGCTAGGTCTTTTATCAAGATGTGTTTACACAAGGGGTGGAGTGAATCATTTACAAATGAAGGTGCTTTTACTGATGTACATGTAATGATAAAAGTAACACTACATATGCCTCCTTTCTGTACAACCTTTAGTGTCTAACTCAGGTACATAACCTTGTTCCTTAAGTTTCTCCTGTTCTTTACAGCATTTTTCCCTTAGAGACTGAGTTTTTATATTTAATGCTCGATTGAATTATAATTTTTCATATTGACAGCAGATTCAATGCCAATTTTAGCTATTAATTCACCATAGTGCTCCCAGCCTGCTGTGAGAGACAGGTTGATTGTAGGAATAACTTGTTTTCTGCATATTAGCTTTCTGACTGGCAAAGTTCTTGAGAAGTAAAGGCCTCCTCACCAAAGTGACAGGACTTTGTTTTTGCTTGGATTTTTACTGACTGAAAAGTATTTTGGAAAACTGCTTTATAATTAAATCATAATGCATTATAATTCTTTCACAAATACAAGAGCGATTGATTAAATTTGCTTTAATTTATGTGATTGCATGATTATGAACTTAAAACTGAACTGATTAATGTGTGATGATTAAAGATAGATTTTCTTTGTCCTACATTTGGATTCACTCTGGGTTTATATGTTTAGCATAAGTTCTTCCAGCTAAGATCTTGATTTCTCTTGACTTAAACCCCACTGATTCAACCATGGAGGAAATGTTTAGGTAAAATTACACATTTGTCTCTTTCCCTCAAATTTGATTTTCTTTTCCATCTCTACTTGATCACTGAGGTGAATGTGATATCAAGAGAGCAGAGCTTTCACCAAAAAGACCACACAAAGATGTATAATCTTTTCATAGGGAAAAACAACATGCAATCTCTGTACTGTTGTGAACTGATTCTCTGTTTTTGTGCAAATGGCTTTATCCAAGGGGTTAATATAAAGAGACAACAATGCAGACCCTTCACCACACACAGAGCAGGCACATCCCCTTCTTCTCTCTCTGTGTGTGCTTCAATTTAAGGGCAATAATTGCTTTGGTTTTAAATTAAAGCTTCCCTGAAAAATCAGACTGACCACTGTTTTAGTGGTTGTTGCCTCTAAAAAAATTCTCCAAAACTGTCTTTGTGCACTTAAAGCTGCACTGGATCAATAAATCCATTCGCATTCACACTGAAGGACCTGAAAGGAACGCTTACACAGCAATTACGACATTGAAAGGAAATGTGCTTTTATCTTCCCACACAGAGCTCTGTCAGTGTCTTGCTGCAACAAGCAAAAATAATGTTCTTCTCTATATGAGCTACTTTCCATACAAATATAACCCAGTGCGTTCTGTTGATGCAGCATGGCATCACTTTGTTCACACCAGGTCAATGTCCTGTTTTTCTGGACTATGAAGAGGTGGGAAAGTGCATCTCTGAGGGTGCTCATCATAGGAAAACAGACACAATCATCACCAACTGATTAAAAACAACTCACTGGCTAATTATGCACATTGTACACTGGTCTTGCAGAGCTTGATTTGAAGGATAATCCAGCACATCAGTTCACATTTCAGTGGGGTGCAGCCCTGATGTGCAACAGTCATTATCAGCCATCAGCCATCATGACATGACTGTGCTGATAGGTTCACCAGCAAGGCTGAAGCAGTGCAATCCTCTATCAAAATGACACCTCACTTTTCAAATCAGTAAAAGTACACACCAAAAGTATTCTCATATTTGGATTAGAACAGAAACATTAAGTTTAACATGACTGGATTAAATAGTGTCATAGCTGTTGTTAAGTAAACTATTTATGTTGCTAAATCCCTAAACTGATAAATGACAAAGCATTTTAATTTATTCTTTGCCTGTCTCTCGTCTCTGTTTTGGTGTGTCTAATGCATCCTCATCCTCTCTCTGTCTGCACTGCATTAGTGCCATTAAGTTGGTACTTTATGAAAAGGCTCTAATTGAATCAGGTGAAGAACACACAGGAGACTGATTGATTTTGGCTGGACGCCTTCACTTGGTTTTTAACGAGCCTCACCGCTCCATTATCATGCCGCGAAAGCGGCTGGGGCCTTCAAGTTTTCCAGTTCAAATAGATTTCCCCAATTGCCTGGTTATTCTAATATGCATTTGAGTATGTGTAAAGTCACCAAACACTCTGAAAGCACTGCTGTACCGGCCTGAGTTCAAGCTTTCAAGAGGTCAGCACCAAATCACAGCAGATCAACTCTCACATCAGCCAAGGTTTAATTTTCAGTTTATTTCAATCTGTTTATCAACATTACACACTGATGACAAAAACAGCCACCTTTGACATGTTTCTCTTTCCAGTGTTTTAGTTGTTTGTGTAGGGGGGGATTAAATTTTCTGAAGCTCAACAACAGATACCTGCATCTGCAGTGCCTAAAAGGATAGCCTTGACATACAGCTCAAGTGAAAAGCTTTTACTATGATGTTTTTCCATCATAAAACAGTTAGAGGTCTTCAAGGAAAATAAAACATTTAACAGTTGACCATTGTAAAGGACCTCAGTCCTGCTTTTAAGCATCTAGGCTCCTAAAAAGGGTTACTAAAAATTACATATATTTTGCATTAGCATACCAATGCTATTTAGAGCTCTGAAAGGGCTACGCATCCAAAAAACTCCAACCCTTTCAGTGAGCTATAAAAATCAACTTTAATCCTACCGTCACATTACTTCCTCTGTTACTTTTCATGCAATTTTTGTTAAGTAGAGTGTATAAATTGACAAGTCCGACCCTGACCTGCGGGCCTTCACAATCTATTAATGATTATACAATTAGCAAAGAATATTCAATTTGAAAATATTGAACAGGAATGCAGTCTGGGGGCTGGATTTAGAGCAGCTTCACCAAAAGATTTTCTTCCATCCTGCAACGCTGCCCATTTCCTTAGCAGGCTAAACGTGTGTAATAATGAGACTGTTTACCAGATTGGAAACTTGAAAAATATCCAGCTATGGATCCAGAGTAGCTTTTAAAACTTACTGACAGGATGATTCTGTACAAATATCAATGGAACTCTTGACAGTTATTTAAATCTATCAGCAGCCGATGTTGAGTACTATCAGCTCAGAGGTCTTAACTGTGCAAACACAGTCATTGCAGTAACGAAATGTCAAAGAAGCAGACTGATATTACAGAGATTAGTCATGCTACGATTACAGGATAAAGGTCCAGCAGAGGAATGTTAAGGCCACCTCTCTGCCGATAGACAGGGGTTACAGGGTTTTTTAACAAGTCAAATATTATGTTCATTCTAATCAAATTTGCTTAGTTATGAAATTAGTTGAAAGAATGTATAACTCTGTTAAAAATTCTTAAATTATGGTTCATTACCCTTGAACTTCAAAAACCTTAACCTTTATAAGATTTGCCATTTAGGACAGTAATTCAATTGAGGAGAGCCGTCCTGTAATGCATAACCAGTTCTACTGTATTGCTTTAACAGCTGTCTTTGTCTTATGCTATTAGTGTGCGCATGTGTGTGTGTGTCAGTGCACACTGTCCAACATTAAGTTCCTTGGAAAATTAGCACTTGTTTTACCTTTGAAAGAGTAGTTACTTTGAGAACAGAATAATAGAAAAAATCTCTTCCTGCAAACAAAATGCCTCTCATCTCTTATTCTACAGGTTGGCGATAAGACTTCCTGCAGATTGGGTTAGGGGACAGGGGATTTCTGAGTAAGAGAGAGAACTGTCCATCACAGCTCTATGACCTACTTTAAATTACAATCCTTCCAAAACAAAGGTCCATTGAGCTTTTCCACAACAATCAGGAACCATTCACCCATTGACAGCTTCAAACATCACATACAAGACTTAAAACGCTTCCCAAACAAGAAAAAACAATCCAATTCTGTGGCCTCAACTTAACAGCATTACAACAAGTTTGCATATATAGCTGCCAACAAGCAGACAAGTTACACCCAGTCCAGGTCACATTAGAACTATTATTCTGCATGTGTCACTTGGCAAAAAATGTGAATGGCACCATAAGAACGACTCCGTATTACCTGTGTTATGGTAGACACAGTGCAGCCCATTGATTGGTAAACAGCATCGTCTTGTCATGGGGTTAGGGTATGAAAGGGCTCAGTGCACAAATGTTTAAGGCTTAGAAGCAACATTTTTCAAATTCTCTTGGATTTTACATCAGTTTTTTTGTCTTGCTGCCTGCAGCCTTGTGTCAAACAAAGCTCATCTTCTTGTAATAAAAAGTCACATGCTGTGAATAAAGGCAAAAAAACTTCTGATGTCCTCCATTGTGTTTGTGTTTTTCTTTGTTTACTGTGGCATGTTAGATATGATGACAAGCTGCTTACTTGGTTCATGCAGATGTTGTTACTACAACCCTGCCGACATGCAGTCTTTCTGTCTGTAGATGTAGGGTTGGGCTACATGTAGGTGAAGATTACATGAATAGGCTGCTATACCTGTAAGAACAAATGGACTTATGGAATGATAGCCCAAAACAAGAGTGAGACTGTAATTATAGCAGTCAGGGTACATGTAGCAGTCTTATCACAGTTTAGAACAGCAGCACAGGCAAACGGGATATTTCCTCTCCAATCACATCTCCTTTGTCTTCACAAACAGTGATAAATGTTCATGACCTTCAGGTGACAATCACAGCATCTCACCTCCTCTGTTGCCTCCATCTCCTACTTCTCCTGATGCATGGCTGTGAATGTGTATGTGTCTGCGCACATTGTGTGTGTGAGTGTGTATGTATGTGTTGCCACCTTGCAGACAGCCACTGAGACCTCTGACAACTCCCAGAGGACCAATTAGAGGTGAAAAAAGGAGAATGTCAGGCACCGAGTAGCTTGTGCGTGTTTGTGTGTGAGTGTGGCCATGTGTGTGTCTGTGTGTGTGTGGGAGCGTGTGTGAGAGACAAGTACAAACCCAGCCACCCCTTTCCATCAGAATAGACCAGCCATCTGAAGGCAGCCAACAGCATCCACACCGCCTGTCCAGTTTTAACTCGCTGTCTCTCCCTCGCACAAACACACACACACACACACACACACACATGCACTAAAACACACACTCACAGAGCCGTCAGATAGTCCAGTCCCCAGTCCTTGGGAGTGTGAAGTCTCATTATGAATAAACCATAAACGAGGTGCAGAAACTGCACCTTGACTTTAGACACTTGACTACAAGTTTTTAAAGAGTGAACTTTTTCAGCAACTTTTTTTGTGATCCACATGACTTTGCAATGAATCATTCCCTTTAATTCAGACTGGGCACCAGAGACACTGTGTAATTTAGTTACTCAGTCAGTTAGGCATCTAAGGTCAACACATGCACTGTATTTCTTCTGAGCCCACTTACCAGGAAGTCAGATTGTCAGTCAGTCATCTTGTTTGATATATGAAATGCAGAGAGAGAATCCAGGCAGCCAGTAACCCAGTTTTCAGCTCGGTGTATGTAAACATCATAACTGGGTTATGACTATGACAAACTCACACAACTCTTATTAAAAATAAGCCACACTGGCATTGAAACATCTTTCTGCTTTCAGTTAGTTTAAAAAATAGATTTTGCTGTCAACTAAGTATTACTTCTGCTATTACTGAGAGCAAGGCCTGAACAAAGGCTAACCATTATGTAGACTCTACCTTTTTACACTGAACCAAACAATGATGGCATAATGTTGCCTCAGTGGGTGATTTTGATAGCATGCCGGCGATCTGGAAGCAAGAGGTGTAACAGATGTGACATGAAACATTTAGTGAGAGGTTTCCTTACACAGTGAGCAGTGCTTTCTAAACACTAGCAATGTAATAACATGACAGTTATTGACCATCTCCATTATATAGTGCTGGCTAGGAGAGTAAGGAGCTCCTGGGCCTCATTGTCTTCCCAATTTGCACACTTTTTCAGTAGGTATTCTTTTGACTTAGATGCTAACTGCTCCTAGCTGCTTTAAATCCCAAAGTGGTGGGGATACTACCTTCCCTGTTGGTTCAGAGGCAGAACAACAAATGTCTTTGTATGATTTATACAGAAGGCAAGGCACAATAATAGGATGTGTAAAAGGGGCTATATGGAGGTAGGGGGTCTATAAAGATTTTCAAAAGAATCTGAGGGAAAAAACGGAAGAGGAAAAGTTCAAACCTTGCAAACCTTAACTCCTCTTCTTGCCTTGCCACTGTCAGGTCTCTGGTTTTTGACAGTGACACTTGGATTGTTGGACGCAGCCCCACCTTCCCACTTTCCCCAGTTCTGACATCAGAAAGGTTGTGGGGAAGCAGTTTCAGACACTGTTCAATGATTTGACAAGCACTTCTGCCACTTCTGCCTCCTTTAGGGTTTGCAGTCATGCTAGCATGACACTAGATGAAATGTCTGCTGCAAATGTCATAGAATTCCATGCAATACTCATCCAGATTCCACTTTGCACCAAAGCAGTACCTGAATGGGCAACAGACTGATGGAAAGCTGACTGTTCAACCAACAATGACACATACCTGCTGAGGCTAAAAAACAAGACTGTGTGTATTTATTCAAAGTAAGATTCTGGACCGTTTGCTAGAATTCCACAGCATGCCCTCTACCATTTCTTATTCATGATATTTCTTGGCACCTATTATTTTGTAAAATCCCAGCACTTTTCAACCAAATTCAAAAGATGCAGACTTCTTACTCTCTGAATTCTTTAAAGTAATTTCACTGTAGGTGAAATCTAAGTTCTGTGGATAATATGTCATGCAAGACAGTCATCCTAGCTCTGTCTTGGACTTCAGTCATACAGAGAAGAGCTGCTGTTTTAAAGATGAGGCAGTATTTGTTAGCCATCTATTGACTGTATATTTAATTAATGCAGTAGAGCTTTTCCTGTTACATTTACAGTAGCTTTGTGAAGGAATGGATTTCTGTTTCATAAAGACTGCTGGACACTTGATGTCAACTTAAACTTGCTTTGGTTGAAAACAACCTGTTTGTGTAAGATTTAGTTGACTCATATCAACACACTGGGCCTTAACTGTTGTCTAACATGGTTGTGAATATCTTGAAAACTGCACAGCTGAATATTTTTAAAGGAAGTCCTTCAGAGCTCCACATTTCATAAATGTCCTCAGAAACCTCAATGGCTAAATCCACTAAAAAGACCAAAACCGAAAATGCAGTGTTCCCCCTATAATTGCCTTGGTGGGGAGTCCTGACCAGAGACCCCCACCCCCCTCAAAAGTTGGGTCAAATTAATTTTATATGTCAAATCACAACAGACGTTAACCAAAGGCACTTTTCATACAGAGCAGGGGTCTCATTTACAACTGTTGTGTATGCACAAAACAGAGTGTGCGATACCCACGCAGAAGTTGTAATTAATTAAAACACATACATACGTAAACTCTGATCCAGGCATTAGAACATTGCGGAGACAGGGGAAACTGGAAACTGATGGTGATGGTGAGGTGGTGAGTTGAAGCCAGATTGTATAATGATTACCCTCACATTTAATTTGGGAACTGGAATTAACAAAAGGAGTAACATT
>JAPZDY010000004.1:1063453-1076952 GCA_029783645.1 Ctenochaetus hawaiiensis | reverse complement strand
GTGAGTTGAAGCCAGATTGTATAATGATTACCCTCACATTTAATTTGGGAACTGGAATTAACAAAAGGAGTAACATTAGTTGACATTCGCTCATTATGCTCTGTGCTCAGAACATACATCTCCGACTCCAGCTCAGGTTGTTGTCAATCAAACATGGTCCTCTTCATAGCATTGTGTGGATGCGTGAAAAAGCCACGCCCTCATTTAGGACAGGAGAGAAGACGACCACAGCTCAGGACAGTGAAACCCATGAGATGCCAATGCTTTGTGCCCTCTTCTTTGTTGGGGGGGTGGGGAAGCTGCATTGAATGGTAGGGAAAACACTGCATAAACATTCAAACCTACAGTGTAACCTATGCTTGCGAATGTAGTGAGCCCCAACTGTACCATGAGCACCTTTCAATTTGAAAAGATATGAGCCAACTCAAATCTTAAAACACTCGGTAGTCCACTCGGTATTTCATCAGCACTGTCTCACCCTTACAATCCTAAACCCCACAGCTCAGGGCACAGCTGGACTGTGTGGCAACTAACTGATGCAATTATCATCATTGCTTGTAAAAATCTAAGATTACATCCAATAGCACTAAAGAATTGCAAAACAGAGTGTCAATAATTTTTCAATACTATTTCCTAATTCTCCTAACGATGTAGTGAGTACAGAGGCAGAGTGGGACAGGTCATCCCTTTACTATTCAAGAAAAAAAAAATTGGCATACCCTGCCCCACCCACAGAACAGAGCAGAGAGGAAACAACCACAGACAATTACACTAATATGTTCCACTGTTCTATGGTTCTATTTGCTGCTCTCAATTAAAATTTGTGAAAACTTAAATACGACATCAAGGTCTTGACAACAAAGTGCTATAGTTCACTAGTTAGCTGGTTAGTTATATAAAAAGTCAGCAGTCTTATCTTAGTCACTGCCAGTGCTGACTGAAACATGTTTTGCAAATCAGGTGTGTTGAAATGACATCAGTTTTCAAACAAACTATTCAAGGCTGTCTAACATGATACCATGATAGACACACATAATATTTAGTCAAGCCCTAATTGCAATTTTCCAAGTAAAAACAGGGCATTACTTTGGTTGCAGTTACTGCAGTTGAGTCTGTGAAGTCAAAAGCTGAAATGCTATTTTCTGTTGACATTTTTACTTGCACAGGAATGAATGACCAAGGACGGAGTGGCCAAAGAGGACATTACATCACAATTAAGCACCTTTCTGACACCACCGGTCAGAAAGGTTAAAAGACATTACAAACCATCTACTGATTTATTCATGGAAAAACTGTTGTTGATTGTTATATCATCTAACACTGGCCACAGAGCATCTGTGTTTTAGTACACTGATTTCTGATGGCAAATTTGGGCATATGACCCAGATTTATTCATGAATGTTGAGTGACAATATATGGAGAGGAAATTTATTAAATTAATCGAAAATACTTAAGAGCTGTAATTGATTCATTACCGATGGTTACTAGGAAACCACCAATTTTGAGGGTGAGGTAGCCTTATAATGCTCAGTAGGAGTGTCTTTTACAACTACAGGGTAAAATCAGTTTTTTGAAGCAAACAAATGCTCATCTTGATGAATACTAATTAATGCGGAACATACTAGTTCCTGAGCACTGCACAGCTATGTGAGCTATTCAGCATTCATTGTGTCCAGGTAGTCAGCTCATCATCCACCCAGACAGTCTTTACAGCCCTTTGTTACAGCTTAGAGATCAATTATATAAACACATCAAAACATATACATTGTTCACATAGACAAAACCACAGGAGCAATGATCAATTTGTATGAAGGGCAGCTAAAATGTAGACAATGTGTGGCCCTCAGGCCTTCACACAGCATCCTCACTCGGTTTTCAATGCTCCTGCTGTGATCAATATTCAATACTGATCTATATATATATACTATATATATATATATACACATATATGTATGTATATATTAGAGCTTTAATTTTGAATCATGTCAGGAGCTATTTCTTGGTAGATACTGCATGTCCATGACTACAGAGCTCTGAAATAAAACTTTAAAAGTTAAATTTTCTCCATTGTGAAAGCCAAGCCTAGGTTTTAGTGCTGAATAGAACTACATCAGTATCCATACTAAGCAAGTAAATTAATTTACAGATTTACAGATAACATAAATATAAACAAGGTTTAGATATCTGAACCACACTCTGATGTATACTGTGTTTTTGTCCTGCACTAAGCACCAAGATGGACTCTTCACTGACCCCTTTAGTAAATGAGGGAAAAACAAGCACTGCTACTACTGTTGACTCTGGTCATTTCTGAGAGCCGAGGTCAGGATGTGTTTATCTCCTTCACCCACAAGGGGCAGCAGTGAGACCATCCCAGCTGTACTTGAAAAACTTACTTAAACAAGGTTGATATTTCTGCTTTTGCTGGAAATGTTTCAATCTATATATTTTACTTTTACAAAAGAATAGACAGCCAGGACCTTGGCTAAGCGGTCGGTTTGGCAATGTGAGGTGGTTTGCCTTTGCCATCTCCAATAAAGCACAGAGTGGCCTAAACCTGTCAGTGGAATGCATCCAGACTATCTGAACTGCAGATGCAATTTAATTACCTGCTCCCTATTCTTAGGCTGTAACATATAAAGCCCTGTTCAAAAGTTACTAACAAGACCAGTAAATCAGAAGACTACATTTTTCCCCTCTACCTTTGCAACCTATTTTTTTTCTCTAGGTATTAAGATTATATGGCAACCATAGACTAAATTTATTATTAATTACTTTTTACACATTGGAGTATAGATAGAAGAAACGCCATCGTCCCTACACTCTGGAAAACACAATAGCCCTCTCAAAGTAAGATCAAGAAGGTGCTGAAGTGTCATTTGTGTTGCACTTTGGCTTCTCACCTGAAGGTATTTTCTTCCTAAGTCTGAAGCACTGAAACTGGTTACATGTCGTACTGAATGCACCGTAGGATCTAACAATGTTGCCTAAGAAATAAACATTGTTGGGAATGAAACTGCATTAAAACTTTAGATAATGACCCAGCAAAACATCACATAAAAAGCAGCACATGAAACTGCCCTCAGTCTGGGTTGTATTTAATATTTCTGAGAGTAGAAAGGGAGGAAACTGTCTCATTGTTTTCAATTCAGAAACTCTAAGCCAACCACTGCATCATTAAAGAATCAAAGCACACAGACAGCCAAAGACAATCTCGACGAGTGGCACACTGGTAATTAATAGTCATTGACTTTTTATGATACTGCTGCAGATTCTAATTTTGCTTTGACTGCTGTCAATGATCCTTTACTAATGCTTTTTTTTAATATGTGGGCTTATTATATACAAATAGAGATAACTGAACAATTTGAATCATCTGTCTAAGTTAAAATTTAGGATGATAACTCTGGTATTGAAAAGCCTCGAGACTGTTAATTAGGATAACAGAATTATCATATGTACTAAATATAACGTATGTATGTATTACTTCTTGACGGCTGTGCTTGCTGCTGGCTTTACAACAAAATGCCCTTGGGTAAAATATAGATAACCAGGAATCTTGAACCTAAACTACTTAATAACCATTGAAATTCTACTGAATACACGCAGCAAAGTATTTAAGTTAACTTAAGTACATTAAGTTTGGCTGAGTGAATTGTACTGTTCTAGATATTTTTAAAGAGCTTTTATTCAGCAAATTGTTGTAGACTATGGAATAATTATATTTTCATTACCGAGATGAGAATGCAATCCATTAATAAGCGAACAACATATGACAAAATTTTCAAGAGCCAGAAAAGTATGTTATTATTTGTGTTGTTGTACATAATAAAACAATATAACATTTCTGTTGTTCTCTATTAACAACATATACAACATTCTGTGTAAGAGCTCCTGAAAAACTGTTAGTGTAGAGTGAACTGGGTTATTTAGAAAAAGGTCATGTAGTATCTTAAATACAAGAGGAAACAGGGACTATAAATCACATTAAAATGCATGATGGGGAACATCAATGTCTTGTTTTACTGTGACCTTTCCAGTGCTTTTAGGAAAGTTCAGTTGCCAAATGTAAGACTGCTCCATTGCTCTCTATTGACGAATTATGAAATTTTTGAGAGGACGGAGATGCATCTACACAGTTTAAATTACAATTAAATTACTTAGGGCAAAGCGTGTAATCATATTGCATTATTTCTAACTCTTGGAAGACTGTAAAATGAATAGTTCACTAATTAAATGAATTGGGGAAAAAACGACAAAAAAAAAAATTATAGCAACTGCTTGTACATGGCATTAAGCATGACTTAAAGTTTTCTACCAGTGTTACTGAATCAACATTATTACAAAAATTCACCATATACCATGTGAAAGAGTTATTCCCGCAGAAAAATTTTCATCTGACTCTTACAGATCTTTTGGCTCCTTTTATCTTATTGTTCAGGTTCAACATTCAGCAACTCCACTCCAATCAATCATGTTCATGTTCAATTAATCATGTTCTATTCATCCAACAAAACTACATCACCATGAAGAGTTCAGGCCAGGCTGTGAGGTCACTCAGTGTTTCAGGAAATCAATGAACTTGTTGATGGGCTTACCCACAATATGAAAGCAGAGTTAGTGACCAGAATCAGTCAAACAGCACAACACAATAACTCGTTTAAGGCAGCTGCTAAGATAGTCATTATTTGTATAGATTTCATTTTATTTAACACTGCTGCATTTAGCTTCTCTGCTTGAAGCACACGGCATGACAAAATTAGTATCATCTTTGAAACTCGCAGACCCTAAATATCCTGCCTGTTCCCTCCAGAATGAACCATGTGTGGGGGTGGGGCTGTGCATGCAAAGGCTCTGAACTGTCTATGTGTCCATAAAATGACCTACATACTTTAGAGTATTTAGTGTAGTAGCTTGTACAATACAGAGTAAATGGATATTAATGTCTTTACTGCATACAACAGAGACCAAATGGCGTCCAGGCTTGATGAGAATGAGACATAAACATTTGATCCAAAGCTTTGAGCTCTTCTCCATTATACTAAGGACGCTTACAAGAAGGCTTTTAGTGGAGTGTAACGGTTCACAGGAACTGACAAAGCACACAACAGGACATGTACATCGTAGGTCATGTAATCCCCTGCCCCCAGTGCTTGACCCCAACACACACACATGCACACACTTATTGGGTGACCCATTCCCAGCAATTACAAAGTCCCAACCAGTCTAATCCCCCTGCAACCTGAGCTGCTTTAATCTTAACAAAGGGGAGATAATAGATGTTGAAATGTGTGCCTGTCTGTGCGTGTCAGTGTGTGTCGGTGTATATGAGATGTGTTCTCTTATGCTATCCATACAAGACTAAGCCCATATATCACACCTTTGCAGACTTTAAATTTTGCTCATTTTCTCTTAGTTGGTACATTTTGGCTAAGACATCTAAGCATAAGGGTCCTCATTAAGGTATATTATAATGTGTGTGTGTGTTTGTGAGAGCTCTGATGTCAGTTGCCATGTGCATCATCAACAATTAGTGATGGATAGTGTTGCTGGTACCAGATGGTCCTTTAGGATTTACAATGTTATGTAACTGCAGAGAGGGTTTGAGGAGGGGGTCAGCAGGACTGAGAAAGATGAGAGACCTGACACATCATGAGCAGCTTTTATCACACACCAGCAGACCCAGAACACAGCAGGGAACAGTTTGGAAAATCATTGACCTGAAATCCTGGAAGGTGACGTCACAGTGACATCCTCTGAAGGGCTGAGGGCAGTTTTGTGGACAGAGAAAGGCGCATGTTTGGGTCTCAACAGGGAAAAACTTATGATTATTTTCACGACTAACTCTTCTATTTTTTCCATTAATCAAAAATAAACTCCTAAATTTTTATATTTTTTGTTTTTTACAGTCAAAATTTAAATATTAAGTCTAAGAAATTATTGAGCAAGCTTCTTAAAAGACACTGTGTATAATTTCTATAAAATGTACTTTTCTTGTGAGGCTTTTCAAATCCCAGACACATGACTTGAGTGAGGACATGACCTTGGTGTCCTACATGGTTTCTAAGGAACTGAGTGACATCCTCAGAGTTCTTATTCTCCATAACCAACAGTTCAATCCCTGGAGATATTCAATTTACAATGAGATTTAACAGAGAGAGCAGAGGCAGCAGGGAGTTAGAAGCAGCCAATATATACTGTTTTTTCTTGATCACTGAGTCAACTGTAGGACCTGGAAGGAATAATTCACTGATTGCTTCAGCAATACTTTCTACTTAAGAGAGTTCCCAGACTAGTGACCACACTTACACCTAAATAAATCTAGAGAAAGCAGATTAGCTCTAAATGGTTTGAAATAGTGGCTGTTAACAGTCACTATTTGAAAACAAAATGAGCTGATCATGAAAAATAGAGCAGTTTTAACCAAAATAAATAAACACTGACAAACATTTAATTGGAATCTTTCCATTGTGATTCTTATGAGAACTGTGGCTATCATATGCACTGAGCAGGTCATTTTACAGCTTAGAAATAAATTGTCAGTGTTTTCCGACACATAAACTATGTAGACACTTTAGAATGTGCCATTATTTTGCATCTCCTCTCATAAATGACATGGGTTTGAATTACAACTGAAAAAAAATTCAAGAGGACTCTTTTCAGACTGATTCTCCTTATCGCTGGAAATCAAATTTTCTACATGTGCATGAGTGTGTGTGTATGTGTGTGTATGTATTACAGCTTTCCTTCCTCACTCTCGACCCACATCTGTGGTTCCAGCAGTTGCTGATTTTGTTACAGTTACCAAAAAATTTTATTTTCCGAAACTAGCTTTAGACTGGTTCTCTTTGATACAGTGACAAAAACTTTAAAAGTATTTTATGCATTGTACTAAAATTAGCACAAGAAACACAGTTATTTAGGAAAGCAACAAAGAAATAACACCGCTAGAAAAAGTCAACTCTGTGCTGAAAAAGCTTTAGTCTGACTGTGTAAAAGTGTGTCTTAAAGGAGTATATTTTCCTATTGTGTTAGACTGTGTTTACAAAGGTCTGTAGTGGTGCTCTATTTGCAGCTCTTTCATTCACAAGGACATCTTATCATGAGAACTCCTGTTTTATGGCTGCCACAGAGCCGAGAAACAGCAGGAACACACATACACAGAGACAATGCTTTTGTCACTCTCCTTTGGAATGTAGCTGTCTATTACTATGTAAATGAGCAAACATCCACCCTCGTAAACTACTCTGTGTGTTTACATAAGAGTGTAAAGAGCAAGAATATTGTCAAAAGAGCGTAAGAACAACACACACACACACACGTGGCTTGGTTATAAGATAACTTCTTGCTGAGATGAACATTTAACATGTGGTCCAGTAATCCACTTTAATTTTCTTACTTTTGCGGGAACATGCAGCAGTCTCATCCAAGGCTTTTTCTATACATTACATCCTCCGCCTCACTGTGGGGATCAGCATAGTTTCCTCTTATCCTAATCTCTCCTACAAGGGATGAATCCAATTTGGAAGCAGTTTAGGAGTCTAGTGAGAAAAATCTACTTGTTCCAGAAACCACAATCAAATATTTATGTTCAGCCAGCTCCAGCTTCCAGGCACTCGTTTCTGTGTCGCATCCAAAAGGGACCAATATTAAACACTCTGGTGACCATTCAGGCTAAAACTAGCTGATAAAGATGGAGGAAATGATAGTCTCTATTCACAAGCTAAATAAATATGTGACATACGGAGCCAAATTGTTTGACAGCCAACAGCTCTTTTAATTCTGATGGGGTCACAACCAATAAACATGCAAGTTTATTGGGTACATCTAGCTGAAACTAATTTATTCTCATCAATCTTAGCTATCTTGAATTAACTCCCACCTACCATCTTTGTATTGCCAAGTTTCATGTCTTCTAACATACCTCACACACAGAGAAACTAGTCAAGGTCGAGACAACAGGATATTCCAACCCAGGGTGTGAATTGGATAAAACTGCTGCTCTCCTAAGGAGTTGATAATAGGCCCATTTACGCAGCCTTTTCAAGGGAGGAATGTTGCGCTGTAATTCTGTTTCAAAGTTCTGTGTAAAAACTTACAAAGACAGGATGGGGGGGGTGTTGTTCTGCCTTTGAGCTGGCAGTGGAGTTAATAACAGAGCTGAAATAACCTCTGTGTAAAAAGATTCTGTCGGCAGGACGCTCACTGCTGCTTGTGATTCTGTGTGTGTGTTTTTTTTTAAATTAAATACTTATTCCGCTTATTATTCAGTTGTGTCTAAACAAAGAGAGTGAGACGCAAACAAACACACACACACAAGGGCAGGAGAAAAACCCCTTTCAGCAGATCACAGGTTTTAACTCAATTGCTGCAGAAGAAGCAATGCCATGCTTATCCAGGAACAAATAAAAAGCCTTCATGTTATATACTCATGAGGTTATTCTTGATGATTGGCTCTGGGTGTATTTAGAAAAAAACAGAGGAGCAGAACTACTTGTTGACCAGCACAGAGGGACACCAGAACAGGATGCTGCTTTCATGAGAAATGATGGTCAGGCCTCGTTGCTTTGTCACCACCTTTCAGAACCTGGCAATATGGCACTTACGCTTCTAGAATTTCAGCATACTATCTAAAATTAGACACTGGGGTCACATTGTGGTGGGTTTGTTTGGTTTAGTGTAAAAAAAAAGCAGAGCCAGTGAAATGACAGGTGTTTTTGTAGCAGTGTTGTGTGGAATCTCTGTGTAAAACAGGAGTATGGTGTATCCTGACATGAAGACAGCAGCAGTGGGTGGGCTAACAAAGAAAACTAAACACACAAGTACTGGGATGTGTGTCACACACCACTAGTGTATTTGAGTTTTTTAATCCTTGAATACAGTTTTTAAAGGCGTCTTCTGCTGTCACCCTCATCAACCAACATCTGCAATTAACAATTTTAATCCAAGTTTGAAGAGCTAACAAGCACCAGACTGCAGCAGAGTATGAGCAACATCACAGAGAAAACGCAACAGATTACTGGTCATGGGACCCTCCATTTTTTTTTACCTCCTCGATGACTAAATGACATTTGTCGTGTTAAGATCTCATGGCTGCTCTTGTCATTCATACATTTCAGAATGGATCTGTAGGAAATACTGGCACAGGTTTCATCTTAAAGAAATGTACTGCTCCTAGGCTACTGTTCTAAGGCACCCCACCTCTCACCCTGATGCATGCTGGGATAGCCTCCAGCCTACTGTGACCCTGAACACGATCAGTGGGTATAGAAAATGGACAGATGGATTGAAGATCAGTGAGAAAGCAGCTCACAGCCTTGGCAGTGGGTGGCGGCTAAAAGAGGAGTACACTGCACAGTGTATTATCTAACAGAATAGTTTATATATTGTCCGAGGCCATGGCGAGCGGAGAGCACTTGGCTTTATGTGGTCGTCTAATGTCCTCAGGGATTAAAGCCTTGTAACTCAGCCTTATACACGGTTCATACAAAACCGAAAAACAAGTTTTTGCAAGTCAGGTTAAAGCCCTCACACAGAGGGAATAGTTAAGAGAATGACAGCCGCAATGTGATTAAACCCTTATCACTTTTATAAAGAATGTCTATCTTCATTAAAACAAGGGATAATTAATACACCACAGACATATAAATAGAATTTATGGTTCACTTTCTACTGCTGCTACCAAATATGTGCTGTTTTCTATTTAAAGAATCACACAGAGGAATACAATGAAGTTAAAACTGGGCCAGAAACATGTAATAAACAGACGGTCCATGTAGTGCACAGCAATAAAGCTCCCTTTGAAATATAGTCTTCTATGATACTGTTTTATCGCAGCAGCATGTCCTGTCCAATCCAATTTAATAAAAGTCAACCATTTAAAAAAAGGAACAAAAAAACTGAACAACTTAACCTCTGTCTTTGTACTTTTATAACATCCAACTGTTCTCCACTGCCCCTGAAGACAGACAGACAGACAGACAGAATACAATTAACAACATATCTGTAGTCAGTGAGAGTCCATTAACTAGTCTGTCTCAAACTACTTTTAGCCAACAAGTTCTGTCCTGCTTCTGGTTCTCCTTTCACCTCCAGTTAAAGCAGACAAAGCTTTTGCTAAACAGCAAATAAATACCACAGTCACATGTGGAGGAATAGTTTCTTTGTCAGTGTGTTTGACTTTGCGCTGTTTAGTGCCTGTGATGAACATAAATATGTGGGTTACATGGCTGACCATTCCTCCCATTCATTCTCACCCATGTTGTTTAGTTGAACTGTAAATGCAAGTGATGTTTGTAAAAGCTTCAGCTGTCTTGAGGTTATCCCAGGTTTGTTGCTAAGTTCTCAAATCTCCAAGTTTACTGACTTACAACACCTGAAAAAATGCTTCTTCATCCAGTCTGTTTAACCACATTAGACAATGCAATGAAATGTTACTAAACCCACGTAGTTTTTTTAAAACCTCTTTCATTGTTTTAATTGGAAATTTGCTTTTTTTTTGGGAAAAATATCAGCCTTTCTGCCTCAGTAACTGTCAGGGCAATACATTTCTCCATAAGGAAGTGAAACTTATTATTTCTGTAGCACCTGCAGTGTGAATTTAAAATGAGAGGGGGCTGACAGTGACTTGTCACACAACAAGGCCTTAAAGGAGTCAACGGCAGAAGATCTTTTGAGTGACAAATTCTCACCACCTGTAGGCTTGAAAGGTGGTTGTAAAACTTTCACTTCTTTGTGAGGGACTGCAGCTGCAGTCAGCTTCAAGTCACAATGTCTATAATTGGTTTCAACAGAGACCCACAGTCTTAAAAAAAGACAGAAAAACACAGCAATAAAACATTTAAAATAAATCTGAACTTTTTCACTGTTTATTTATATATCCAGGTTGTTTCATACAAGCAAAATTCTACATATCTGAATAAACTACCTTTACACGGCTCTTTTTCCTTATCGGAGCTCTAAAGCTATGCTGTCAGTGCTGCATTTTTTTAGGTTTATTGAGTGCCTATTGTTTCAGCATACTGATCAGAGATAATCTGAAGGACAAGTGAAGTACTTTTAATGAACTTCTTGATTCTGAGTAATATTAAGTTGTCTTACATCTACAGGACGTGTAAATGAGCAACTGTTTGGAAAGACAAACCACATAATGACTTGTGCAGATCCTCTCTCACCTCTCCACTAAGATGGTGATGGGCTGCCAGACCTGCAGGACTTGCAGGCTTCCAGGACTCCTATTTGAGCTGGAGAGATTATGGTTGATTCCTTCAACCCTGAACAGAAACTCACTGAAACACTCACCTCCTCAAGGAAGCTCAAGTCTCTTAGAATAAAAACCTCTTATCAAAAACAACGTCTCACTGACTCCTGGCCTAAAGAACAAGGACACCGGCCCTCATCCTGCCCCATAAATGTACATTAAAGTACGGTCTGCACAGCTATCTTGACAGATCACAGTTAACACATTTTTTGTAAATCTCTTTTTTTTTTTTATCGTCACACATTATGCATATTCTTTTTCTTTATACTTTTTCTTTAACATTTTCATATTCTCGAGCCAGTATTTTGCTCTCTCCATCTTCTTCATTTTTAACACTGTCCAGCTCTTCATCTCATTATTTTCTGTATTAATTTACATATTTAAACGTAAAATGTCTGTTTTATGTTTGCGACTCAGTACTTGCTTTTTTCTCTTGCTTTGTTTTTGTGAGTGTAGATAAATATGCTGTTGCAGATATAAAAAAAGTGTAATATTAGTTTGGCTGTCCACTTCACATATTGTATCAGTGTAAAAATAGCCTTTTGAACCACAGACTACCTTCACAAAGTTCCTGTGCCAGATTACATATCTCCTCTCACTTCTTTTCTCAGGTCTGTTGTTATTTTAAACCACATTCTCTTCTTTGTTACTCCAGGGTTAGCTATAAGACACAAATTAGATAACTTGCAAGTGGCTGTAGGATCAAAACAAGCCTCTTATCTGATTTCAGTCAAAACGGTAAAGCGGTCTCGAGAATTTCGACATGCTGCCACATCTTTTCATTCTTCCTGCCCTGGCTTTGATGAATAGCGATCTACAGTATTTGCAAACACAACACACTAGGCCTAGAGAGCTGTAATTGGAGGAGCTGTCAAGCCAGGGGAGTGGAAGGCTGAAGTTGTCTTCAAACAGCAATTTAGCGTCTCCCTTCCAGAAAGATGCAGCTGAACACCTGTCAGATGAAAACTGTTCATTTGATGTAAATGTTTTCTGCAGTGTGTTAAAAGCTGCTGCTTCACATGCACACCAATTTAGTATCGGCTGTTGCCCAGAGTTATGAACAGGGAGATGATAGCTAACTGTTACGGCTGTCTTATAGCACCAACACGAACACACTGTAATAAAACATTCCTTTTTTCTGGGGTTTTTCCAAGCGAAGCAGTCTTGGTGATAGAGGTCTACAGGTTAGAAAAACAGACCTCGGCACTGCTAGAATCAGCAAATTGTCCAGAAAAATGTGGACAGGAAATGTGCTTTCCATGGAAAAATAATGATCAAAAGGATACAAACACACACACACACACACAGAAACACACACACTCCTACTACAGCTCCACTTCTGCAACTTAATCCTCTTAATGTACCTGATGATGCACCTGGACTGAATCAGTGTTATCACCCTCTACGCACACACTCAACACCCTCCTCACACACATGCATACAAAGCACAGAGACTATTGTCAGGGCAGTTGTCGAACGTCAACGTAAATTAGCACACAGAGCAGTTTTGGGGCTTCATTAGCATCCAGAGCTGCTATAATTAAATGTGTGTGAGTGGCTGCTCCGTCAGATGACATCAGGCAAGGATTCTTTTTAATAGTCTTTGCTTTAATGAGACTATCTATTACAACTGATATGTTATAACAGCAGTTGCAGAAACAGTATTTCTCTCTTTCTGGTAGATACACAAGTACTATGTCTGGTGAACTTCGTAATGACTTAGTATACAGTATGTAATCACAGACTTACAGTGCTCGAAGAACCTTAGCTTTTTTGAAATGCATTTTAACAGCTTACATTTAAAAACTATAGGATGAGGCTCTCATATGCTGAATGTAATGTCTGTTTCACTAACATCTTTAACAAGCCTAATAGGTTGGCTGGTCATTCTCAATTGGTTTTGAGATGTTTTTACTTTCTATCTATAAAACATGGCCAAATTCAGCTCTATGGGGTTTAGACAGAAACAAGTTTTTCATTCTCTACCTGCCTCCCTCCACCTCCTGCTCTCCTCTGTCATTGTGAATAAAATGCAAAAATAATAATAAACAGCAGTAAAATGCAGGAAATTAAGGACTAAAGTAAACTGGGACTATGACTAAAATTTTATTCTATCTCATTTTATTCTTAATTTTTAGGATTATTTTGTGTATTTCCGTGACTATGGGGGGGGGGGGGGGGGGGGGGGTATAAAATTTAATTTTTTTATTAAATTAAAAGTATTAAAAAATTAGATTAA
>JAPZDY010000004.1:1036980-1063194 GCA_029783645.1 Ctenochaetus hawaiiensis | reverse complement strand
CCCCCCCCCCCCCCCCCACTCAATTTTCTTGTTTTATTTAATTTAAAGTCTTAAACTATGAGATTCAGATCACAATGATATATTTTCACTTTTTGGTTTAAAAATGATTGAAGTGTAATGGATTATTAAAACAGCAGCATGTTACTTACTCTCAAAATCAATCAGTTGATCAATCACTTCAGCGTTAGCATCAACCAAAGACTGAAAGAAAACAGCATTTTAGTGATGAAAAAGCAAGTACAGACTTACAGTGACCACCAGCTTTTCAGACACATATTATGATCTTTCACTGAAATAAGACTGAAGAAAGAAAACCCTGAAAAATGTCTCAAAAGAAGCCATAATAATCCCATGTTTGGATTTTGTACTAATCAATCACAATCACAAACCCTCCACCCCTCCTGCCTCTGTATTCTGGAAAATAAAATGTCAGTAAAGTTAAGGTCATCAGATCCTTCCAATTTCTTATTCAATCATCATATTGATTATTTAAATCAATTTAATCCTATAGTAATTTGTTTTCACTGTAACTGCTGGAACACATGTGACCTATGAGAGAGAACACCAGTCAACACAGTAAGTTGGCAGATTGGATTTGTAGCAGCAGATTTTTGAGACGATCAATCAGCAACATTTTCTGACCACTCAGCCAGACCAGATGATTGGCCCCGAGAGGAGAGGCAAGAGAGTTGTGATAGCAGTCATTAGTCCAGCTTCAAGTCAGGGCTGCTCCTGGCTAACGACTGGTCACAAGAAAATGAAATGCATGAATTGGGACTGTTGTTGGCCAAGTGTTTTATGTTGTTGCTGCCAGGTTCTCAAGTGAATTAAAGTTGATGGACAGTGTTTCTAAATCAACTTTAATTTGACATTGTTAACCATATTGTCATCCATCATCTGTAACACTTTATGCTGCTGCCATTTAAATTTCACTTGGCACAAATTCAAAATCGCACAAAATTATTTCCTGGGTGTTACATGTATAAATGTATAAATACTTGTATAAATGTCTTTTTGTTATCAAATTCTATTCTATTCTATTGTATCGCATGAAGAATTGCAGACTTTTGATTTGTTTTGCAACCCTGTGTTGCACAAGAACGAATAAATTACTTTGTACCTTGGACCAAGTAACCTGAACCTTGTATTTGCGTCCCTGTCTTCAAGCTCTTTTAGCATTATCCAAGCAAAATTTCTTCTCCTTTAGGTTTGTCAGTTTTTACCCTCTCAAACAGTATATACCAAATTCAGTCCCTGTGGGGGTGTGCTAAATGCTATGCCTTGAGTGGAGCACTTGACCTTATTATGGCATCACTACAGACTGACTTAGAGTGCACGTTAGCTGCACTCTAACTTTTCTGACAGGAAACATTTTTCCTGTCCTGTCAAAAAGTGTCCGGATGTAGAAACCCTGCTGAAAGTGGTCTCATGTCTAAGGCCAAATATTTTTCAGTTAGGGCATAACATGACATTTAAGAAAATCAAAAATTGCAGAGAGCAATCTATAACAAGTGGTAAATTGCATATCCTATATCTTATATGCAAATGACACCAATATGAACTTGGCAGTCGAACCAAGTAAGCTCTACAAACTGTCATCCCCACATTAACAGAAAAAAATATTAACGTTTCAAGCTAGATTGAAGCCGCTCTACTCATTTTAATAAACACATTAGGCCTGTTTCCAAGCCCTAATTTGGAATCACTAAAATACTTGTTCATTCAGGCTTTTCTGGTCATCTCAGGAGCATTGCTATACTTAGATCCATCCTGAGTTTCAGCGATACAGAGGATTACATGCTTTTATCTCTTCTTGCCTTTACTGCTGCAGTGCCCTGTTTGTTTGCCTTCACCAAAGAGAGAATGCCTCCAGTACGGAGAGAGTGCTGAAGCAAGGCTTTTACCTACACAAAGAGAAGAGCCAAATATCTTCCTCTCTCACTGATGGCTTCACTGATTTTTGTAGCAATTATGTGCAAATGCTGGTCTTGCTCTGGGTTATCTCACTGAACCTGTGACTGCTTAACAGACTACAGAGTGCATGACTGAAATGACTGTGACTGTGTCCAGGCTAAAGACTAAAGGTGACGGAGCTTCTGCCATCATGGCTCTGTTGCTTTGGAGCAATCTGCCTGAACCAGTGCCACAGGCAGTGTTTCTACTAAGAAATCTCCTGCTGGTCCATACATTTACTTAAGCTGTTGAAATAATATTTTTGGTCTACTTACTTATTAGACAAGCTATTTAGTATGCCAGTACTCAGCTAGTCATTTTTAATCCACTAAATCTTGTACAATCTGTAATTACTGCTCTTCATCCTTCATTCATCTCATTGAGCTTTTATTTTTTTAAGCATTAACAATGTTTACTTTGACAAGACATTTCACTCCTTGTCCACCTCTGCATCTCCCAATCTTCCACATTTAATTTGACTGGAGTTGAGGGAACTGGAAAATACAAGCAAGTGAGGCTTAAGTTAGGATGTTTTTGCAAAACTGTTAAGGTCATGTATTACTTTTGTTGTTTACTTAAAAGAGGAACCAGGAATTCTCAAATAGACAAATCTGCACAACGATGCGACTAAAAGGCTCCACATAAAACATTTCTGCTTTAAAAACAGTTTTAAAGTTTTTTTTTTTAAGTTTTGCTATTTTTATTGTGCTCTGAATTTATTTTTAGCATCTTGTTGCACTTAAAACATGCAGGCTACGTCTTTTAAATGTTAATCACAATCACATAGCCTGTGGTAAGAGCCCAACGGTTCAGTCAGCTGTCTGTCACAATGAAACTCCAACAGGATCCACTATTGACACTTTCTGATTAGTTCTGGATTAAGGACAGTTAAGGTTAGGGTCAGGACCACCATCAATGTTGAACCCTGCCTGAAAAGCAGTGTTTCCTTTGAGGCTAAGCTTATGGAAACAAAGTTCCCTATTGTGGTTTTGAGAGTTGACCATAGTGGTCACAAACAATACATCCTGGTACATGCAGGCACTGTGGGACGGGGTTCCTGAGGCAATTACTCTGTCAGTGTCAATGTTTGCCAAGTAGCTGTACTTTTAATAGACTGCACAGTCCACCAGCACAGACTAGATGTTCATACAACTGGGAGAAAAAAAATATCTATCAATACACTTTTTTTGGCAAGAATATAGACACACTATCCTCAAGACTAAGCACAAACAACCATTTTTCTGGTAATTTAGCATTTTTACTATTTACCAAAAACTGTAAATCCAAACTCTAAAATTTAATTCTAATTTACTAAACACATTCAAACTGATTAATGCTACATGGAGGAGTAACAGTGGAGGAGGCTTATGCTAGTAAAACACAAACCAATTTGAAAAAAGCAATACAGCTCAGTAGATTAGATGCATACCTAATTTCAGAGTTTTTTTGTTAGGCTTTTATAGTTACAATACAGTCACTATGTATTAACCAGCCAGCAGACTACGTCCCCTTCTTGTCCACTCAAAAAAGGACAATGATGGGCCATTAAGTTGCACTGAGGTCACATCTGAGTCAGTGAAGAATGGTAAGTGATGACTGACTCAAGCCATGTAATAAGGATGATGGATTCTGGCGCTAAGTACATTTCAAAGGCATTTCCATGCATGCTGAGAAACCCTAGAATCCTACAAAGTACAAATCAATGGATCTCAATAAGGGGTCTGAATAACCTGCCAAGGCTGTGAATTCCAGAGGTTCGTTAACTGTTTCCACTGTTATAGATTCATCTACAGTGCAATTCCTTATTTCTCTGAATGTACAGCAGCAGCCAATGTAATATTGAAATCTTAACAACTCAAATTGTCTGATGTACTGAGCCAATTTTGGTGTTTTGTTTTGAACTAAGACATTTCTGTCACAAAATAGGTTCCTGTTTATTTCACTGAGCCTTTTCAGAAGTATCAGTCTTTTAAATTAACAAACAACACTTGAAAGCACTTGTTCTTTTTTACTTTTATACCTCAAACATTTTTGACAAGTGTTCTTTTAGTGGAGAGATTAATGATAACTGAATGCTGCAGTGGCTGTTAGACTACACGAAATGTAGAAGTTTGGGTCAATTAAAATTCCTAAACACATATATTGCAACAAATATTGTCACAAGAAAGACTTTGAAAAGCATTACCTTTCCAAAAATCTACCTTTTTTCTTTGTCAGCATCATGCCAGAAACTCTTTTTATCTTAAATCAAAGACAACTTCTAACAGAGACAACGTGAAATGATTTTTGAGATTAACATGATAATCAACCCAGCTTCTATACAGCCATTCAAACGCCGCACACTCCACCCCATGGTACTCTGAGCAAGTCAAATCTACCACTGAGCAGCATGATTTGCAGCCGCCATTTGACCCAAACCAGCTACCATGGCCATTCAGTCTGAGACAACACACACACTCAGCTGCTAGGTCTGACTCCATCAGACAGGGACTCTCATTACCATTAAATAGTGCAAGACACCAAAACCAGCAGACATGACTGAATAATAAGTCAAACACATGATAAGGCAATAGTTAAATTGATTTTTCATGTAAATATTACGTGCGTTCAGAAAAATGGGTTTTACATGTCAGATTGATGCTACATGAGCCATAAGGACACTGAGGTGTGTGAAGTTAAAAAACAAAATCTCTAGCCTATAACTCTATATCCTCTGATAAGGCGCTATTTCACGATGTGTAAGGACCAAGATGGAGTCAGAGAGAGAGAGAGTTGAAAAAGATGAGAAAATCAGTCGGAACGCATCAACATCACTCCATTCTGTTCCATTGCCTTTCTTGCTCTCTCTTCCTCTCACTCTCTGTATTCAAACCATGAGAGAAATTAAAAAATAACACAATTCCTTTACTGTTTAAAGCTTTTTTTTAGAGACAATAAATTTTATTTTTAAGCTACAATGTCTCTTCAGTCAAACCACATTAATTAGTTACTAGACAGCCTTTACTGCCATATTGCCAAAAATTATATTTAACTCTGAAAGAAAAAAAAATCACCAAACATGACAAGACTGAAACTTTGTCAAAACTATACAGAAGTCTTAGAGCAAAGTTATTGATAACACCTCTAGGTTAAACTAACGCCGTCGTTAAACCTGCATTTCAGCGACAACGCAATTTAAGGAGGTCTCATTTAACCCTCCGCTGAAACAGGGAGAGTTCCCACATATACACTGCTAATGAACCCATCCATACATAGCCTATTTTTTTTTTTTACATTTTTTTTGTCATGATTCAGTGTGAGAGGCTAGGCCACAAATGTGCGGAGCGTTTCATAGACTATAGCCTATTTTAAAAGGCATCTAATTTGACAACTTCCATACAAGTTACTGCTCTGCACTCGGCTTTCGATGCTAAAACAACGAGATTCTCTAAGATCCGCGATACTCTGAAACTTTCACACACTGTAAGTAAAAGAAATGAAGGGGAAAATAAAAAAAAATAAGAACAATTTCGATAAAAAACTGAGTGCTTTTTTTATTAATTCATACAGGTTGGTATGTAAAAAACTGCCCTGAGAAGCGAGTGAAAACAGTCAGGTAAAGTTAAAGTTGCTCTCCACCTCAGTTTAAAAATTCTCCCTCACTTTTACCTCAAAATAAGCTAACTCGGTGCCCGCGTGCCCTCCGTTGTAACCCAGCGCCGCCCGAGTGTCAGGCTGGAAAGGACCAAATTAATTTAGGCTATGCTACATCTCACACAAGAAGAGCTTTGTAGGAACAAAATAAAAAGGTGAAAAATGTTGATGATATCTGAGCACTTGTTTCGTGTGCTGTAAACCGCTGTAGGAACAGTAAAAAGAGCTCGGAGCCAGTGCCACTTACCGCTGTGTGCCGAGGATGGAGCTTAAAGAAGAAGAAGCAGCGGAGCCGGACCGCTGCTGTCTGTGCGTCCCCTCACTCTGACTCTGACTGCCGCTGCCGCTGCCGCTGCCTCGCTCTCAGCCGCGCGCGGTCTCTCTCTCCCGTGCTGTCCCCACCTCTCTCTACCAACCCCCTGTCCAACAGCCCCCACTCGCCAAATCAACAAATTGAGGAGTTGAAATGGCTGCTGATTGGTCATTACAGTGCCGTTGGTGATTAAAGGGGCACACGCACGCTCACACGCAAAGAACCCACATTGTGGGCTCAATCTTCATCCCAGCTTTAACCGACAGACACATTTCAACCAGCAGCCAGCTGCCTGCTTTCTTAAAGGAGAACTCTGGGTTAGCCTATTAAAAGACCTTTCAGCAGCAGGAACATGGTTTGACATGTGTCCCTCCAGATGGGCTTTAATAAGCAGAGGTTGGACCATTTAATTTCAGCAAGTACCTTGCAGGTGTCACAGCCAAAGGTGACTGTTCGTACCTGAAGAAATGTCTCCCTGGCAAAGTGGCACAAAGTTATATACAAGATTCCTAAAGGTGCACAGCACCAGGGCTGTGAAGCCGCTGCAGGTAGGGCATGGATAAACAGGGATGAAACACTGAGTAAATTATTTAGATTTATAAGTAGAATAATAAAAGTTCATTTCACTATCATACTGAGATTTTTCTACTTAAAAATGAACTTGGATTCATAAAAATGTAACCTTGTTGAAGTTGTGGGTGTGAATTTTTTTCTGCTTCAGGATCTCCAAACAGGCATACCCAGTTATAGCTTCCTTAAGTCTCCAAACATCCTTCACACTCACTGTTGGTATTTTGAAATTTAAAGCTCCACTGATCTTTATTTTTTTATTACCGGTGAATGAAATTAGTCAGCTATGTGTAATTTTTTAAGGTGTTGCTATACAAACCCACAGTTATTTATCACCTTATTAATGAGTTTCTGTTAATCATACAAACTTCTCTATGGCATCTTTGAGACCATTGTTTTGATTTTACGACACATAAAATTCACTGTTTTCAATCAGCCTTGTCACTTTCTCCAACCTTGTTTTCTGAAACAACAGAGAGCTGTTTTCACAATGAATACCTCTAAACTCACAGCGTGCTGCTTGCTCAGAAACAAACAGGAGATAGACAAAAAAGCAACAAACTCATGCCGTCTCAACCTGTATTTAAAAAATAATTGCATTTTGAACCAACAGGAACATAATTTACAATAGGTACCTTTTGAAAATAATTTTTCCCAGTTCCCCTAATTTTATCATGATGTAATCATGAGCTGAATGTTTCTTTTCACATATATTTCAGTTTCTATCATCCTACTGAAAAATAGAAGTAAAACTTTTGCCAAATTGACTCAGTTTTGAAACCCAGATGGTACTAGCTTTTCCTGTTGTACTGACAGCGAACTTGAGAGGAAGACAGGATTTTTGATTTTGACTGTCATGTTTGATTGATAAGCATCGACAGTTTTTCCTTTTCCCCTGTCTGTCCATCTCATGCTTTACATGTTGTTTTGCTCTCTGAATGAATCTTGCAAACCTGATTTTTGATAGTCTTTTGAGCATAAGAGCCAGAAATGAGTTGGCATGAAACAAATATATGATTTTAACATTACTGTTTTGTATTTTGTAAGGCTGGAAATTTATAAAAAATCTACAATTTCTATTTTTGCTTTTTTCATGAACACTTGGTCTTGCTGTGCGACTGAACCAGGGTGAGGCTCCTAAAGATCTGGCACACAGAAATGTCAGAGGGGATGGAGCCAGGTGGTGGCCATGGGTGGCTATTAAATTAACACAATAAATTAAAGGCTAGTCAGTTGTCTAGCCACAGTGAAACCTTTCAGAGAGCAACACATGTATTCATAGAATTGAAATTTCATCTATCAATTTATAATATAAAAAAATATTTTTTGGTGTCAACACAAATGGAATTATATCAAAATAAAGGAACTGCTGAGGATAGCGAACACATGCAGCCTATTTCCTGCATTTTCTGTTTATGATCCAGAGACCTTCAACTTGCTTTTTATTTCAGTAATTGTGATTGTGATGCTTCTTTGGCAAACTGCTGTCTACATACATCTTGCAGCATGTTTTTTTCTTCAAGTAATACTGTTCAGTTGGTATTACTTCTCTCAGGTGCTCAGGTGTATTAATAACTTATGTTAACACTACAGCAATTACTGATGCAACCATAGACAAAAGCTGACCATTTAAACATTATGGCTGTTTGCTGGAAAAACAAGACAGAGAACTGTAGCAGCAATGAAAAAGCTACTTTTTCAATACTTTTAGGTGAGGTAATTGGTAATGTAATTATCTTGCTCCAGAGAAGTTAAATTTAAAGAAATAACCAACTGCAACTAAGTATCTATTTACACTCAAATACACTCAAAAATGCAATAGTGAAACAGCAGTAAAAAAAAGAACATGCTTACCAAAAAGCTGGATGGACATGGTGTCATTTCTCAAGCAGCTGGCATGCTGAGCAGAACAAGGACACCTCTGACCTCTGATGTCTCATTATCTTATATAATTTCAATAGTTTTATTTAAATAGATTTAAAATAACACAACTTTTACAACCATCCCAATTTTTTTCTTTACTGGGTTTGTGTCGAGTTTGCTATGTGTTTCCCTCCTGTGCTCCTCCTCAGCCTGTTTGCCTCTAAACACCTTTCCTTTATGGCCTTCAACAGTCTCATTAGCCCTGGTGTTTGTCACTATTTTCACCAGCTAATCCTATTCTTTCCTTGTAGCCCACCTTTTTTCCCTCACCTGAGCTTCTTGGCCTGCCTCTCATCCCCTCGTCAGTTTATATCTGCCGCGCAGAAAAAAAATTAACGAGACATCAGGCTACATAAAAGGGGTGATGGGGCCCAATGAGTCTGGCAGGCAACAGTATAAAGCTGCATAATCACCTTATAAACAGATATAGTGCCACAGGAACATCAGAATACATGTGACTTTGAACACATAATGCAGCACTACGAGTGAAATAATAAGTGACTTTGAAATGATTATTGTTAAGCTTACTACTAAAGAAAAGTTTTAATTCCACATATGAAGGTCATTTTAGCTCATCAAGGTTAGTACTGTTTTAGAAAAACATTTTATAATTAGGCGTTCAACTCTGCAAAAAAGTTAAATTAAGTCTGAGAAAATAACCCCTGGGATGTCATCAGGGTATGCTTAGTGTGTGTGATTGGTCATGTGATGTTGCTTTCTGGGTGTGCTGGTCTGAGATAATTTTCAAAGCAATGCTGAAATGCTCCTTTGGACAGGGAAAGTACTGTGGATGTAGTCTTAATGATGGAGGTGTTCTTTCGATGCTCTCCCACAGTGTTTTCTCTAGATTTTTCTTTCAAGGAGCCATGTTTTTGTTGAGACTGCATGTCATTATATTTGTCTGGAGGTTGCTGGATCTCATTGGGACTGTGTGGGACTGTATACTTTATTGGTCTTAAACAACATCACATTAAGTTGTCAGAGATTTTATTTCAGGAGCAACAGTAATTACTTTAAATCTGTCCCTTTAGCCAGCAAGTGCAAGCATTACAGATTTTGCTTCATCTTAGTGTCAACCTTATGTAAATTAACCTTTTGTGCTGTAAACAAACATTCTGGTGTACTGAAATAGACTAGTTCAAGAAAAGCATGTAGAGTGTTTTCTTTTCTATAAGGGGCCAGGAAAAGTGCAAATACTGATAATAGAGGAATCACGACTGCACTCAAAGGTCTCTTGCTCTCAAAGTGCAAGAGATTAGCCTAAAATAGGCTGCATTATTTGTGTAATAGAAAGTCCCATGTCTCATGGTGTAAAGCGGCGAAAACATGTCTCCTATAAATTACATTACATAAATGATTTTGATTTTGCTTACTGTGACAATCATAACTCTGATCCTTTACATGCAGAGCTGGTGGCTAAGTTACGCTGTTCATCATGTAGTGCCACTTGAAACTACACTGCCTCTTCAGTTGTAATGCACTGCTCTCATCTTTTCAGCTTCTTAGAAACTATTTCACTGTGGCCATATTCGACCTCAGATGACTGTTTGATGATGATAGTGTATTAAGTGTACTGGTGATATGATTTACTATTGTTATTGGCCTCTGTGTTTTGGTCAGGGTGTTCAATCCTCCACAGGTAACAGTCTTAAGAGTGTCTGCAAACTGCTATGAGGTTGCTGGATCATGGTAATGACGTTTGGAGTGGAGTGTAGACCTACTCTAAAGCTGAGAACAATCCTAATTTACTGATCAATCGGAAAAGAATTAATTAGGTATGTTAAAAGAGAGATGTGAACATGCTCTCAAACAAGAAGAGAGGTTTCCATAGTTTTGTTTTTAAACCAATATTTGTGAATCAGGTTAATTGTGCTGCTTAACAAGAACAACATCCCAAAGGGCTGCAGGGTTTCAGGCAATGGCATGAAAGTGGCAAACAAAACAACATAAAAAAGACATTTGAAAAATGCAACCTCTTAAAATTCTGTTGTGATCAGGATTAATGAAAATATCACTTTAAGAATTTAACTCTAGCAAGAATAAAAGAATATATGTAAAAAAAATTGCAAGCTCTTGAAAAAACAAAATTAAGTAAGATTGATGTCTGTCTGTCTATCTATCTATCTATCTATACAGACACACATACATGCATACATGTATACACACAAACACACATGCAAACACACACACACACGCACACACACACACACACACATAGAGCCAAACAGAGAGATAGCCAGACAGATAGATATAAAAATAGAAATAGGCATATATAGATAGGTAAGGACATATAAACACACACCACTCTCCTAAGTAACAAAAGGTACCTTTAAACAAAACCTAAGATGTTCTAAGATGTTCTCATTCACACCCACTGTTACCATGAGGAGGTGCAGGCAGCCATTTAACCAAGACAGTGTAAACAGTCTGCCCTCCTGTGCTTTATCTGAAATTACATAGCACCTTATGGTGGATCAGAGGGAACATGTCTGCTCTCATGAGAGCCATTATGTGCCTGTTATAGTACATCTGTGAAAAATGGACCATATGGAAAAAACGCACCATTGTGCATGTATCTGTGTGTTCTGAGCATCTGAAGGTTGATTGGTAAAGTGGTTGTGGTCTAAAAGCAAGGTGAGCTTCCTGTACAACTGTCTGATTAGCAAACTAACAAACTAACAAATCACAAAAAAACAATACAGTGGCTCATATGTCTTATCTTTATTTTGATTAGAGTTCTATTTTTGCCATCCGGGTTTGCTAGTTGGAGCACTTGTGCTCTGAGTGCTTCCATTAACCAGCAGCATAAATTCTGCCTCATGAGCTGCTCTGCTTCTGCGAAAAACTCAAAACACTAAAACAACACAAATTCAAAGCAATATCTTCAGCATCTTTTGCATTATTTCCTGCCATTATGACAGCCAAGAATGCTTAGGAAATATTTGTCATGAATTCTGTGAAACATTCCAGCTCAATGTGTATCTTTTCAGATGTTTACTCACAGACTTTGGTTGAAATCGCAAGTCAAAGGAAAAATGGCATCTAAATTGCAATGAAATGATTAAAAAGAAAAGATATAAATTGTATGCCACTGACAAAGACCCTGTAGTAAACTGAGGAATTGTGAGTGTTTTTTTTTAAAGAAAAAAAAGTCAAAATGTGAAAAAAATATGTTACAGTGAACTCAGAACAATAACAATGACCATGGCTTGCAGGAAACTTCAAACAGTTAAATTTTCTAAACCATTGCACAGGATACATCTAATTTTACAGTTTTTACAGATCTGAAACACCCAACATTGTGTTCTATAAGGCTGAAAGTATTTAGACCAAAGATATAATTTCATGCAGTGGGCAGCACATCGACCATTTTCCTGTACCTCTGTTCTGCTGGCGATGTAATGTCTCTACGAAGTTATCCTTTAATAGGCCCCCTGACCTTCCTTTTGCTCTGATGTTTTTGTGAATTAGCCTCTTCAAATACTTTTTAAAAACACAAAGTGAAAAGCTTTTTTATTTCATTATATGATATAAATGGTTGGTTTTGTGAGTTGCAGACTGTATATGACGTAGATCCATTAATTGAGCTATGACAAGATCTTTTTTGTTTCGGATACTTGGTTTCACTGTTCCACAAGGGTAAATCTTTTTAGAGTTAGGCGTGCCAGTATACAAAAGCATTATAGACATTTAAAGTAGGACTTTTCTTTAATATATTTTCAGTTTCATATGTGTTTGGGATGATGAGAATGAACAGTTGTTGAGATACATTTAGCCTTCATAGTGTTTTTCATAGCTCATGTTTTCATGAATTCAATGTTTTGATATCTGAAGGCTAATGTTTATTGAATATACAATTAATGTATTGTCACATAAATTACTCAGGATTACAGTCATATACAGTTAAAGTAACAATATGTAGCAATTCTACTTCCTGCTCTCTAATATTCTATTGTTAGTTGTTTTTTAAATGTGACTTGAGTAAGAAAATTGGATAATATTGAGCAGACAGTTGTAAACACAGCTGTAAACTAGCAACAATTTTAAACCTAAAGAACAGTTACTTTAAAAACGGTATAAGAAAACCCAAAGAAAACAAATGCTTCAGACTTAAAGAAAATAGCTGGTATATATATTTTTTTGTGAAGCTAGTAATATGTATTTTTAAATCATGTTCTTTTCAAATATCATAAAGAAATGTCAGGCTTTGAATGGCTTTAAAATATAATCATGTCACATGTTCTTGAGACTTAAATCCAACCACCTACAATGACTGCAAATATCACAGGACGCAAACATTTTACATAAGATGCATTGAAAATGGCTATTGTTTCTTTCACTAATTCAGTCCGTCTGTGAATATTTGAGAGGATTCTCTCAGGCTTAGCACAGGAATCTCTAATCCGCCTTAAATCAGTTACACCATATTGGCTGACTGGCTCTGGCAGTGCTGTTTACTGTTCCTTGCCAAGACCAAGTGAAAAACTGGAGCTCTGACTGAATAAGGGTGCCGGAATGAAGAAATTAGCTTTTCATTTTGGCTCTCAGTGGCTACATAAACACAGGGGTGGACATTTTCCACAGCATGATGGCACGATTTCAGATACTCTTTTTACTTTAAAATTAAATCCAGAGTAGTGTTTATATTTATTAATATCTATTTTTATTTCTTCATTCATCTTTTTTAATCAGCAAAGTTGCTGAACATATTTTTCTCTGCAGGAACGAGTCAAGTCTCAGTTGCAAGCCAATAAATGTTGGATTTAGAGGAGGAGGTAGTTAGAGAAATGAAATAATTAAGAGACTGAAATGAACTTTAGGGGGCTTTCACACTGTGTTTACAATTTGTCCGGAGGGCAGCCTTAGAGCCTATTTCTATGATGATTTCAAATATAATAACTTTGAACCCTTGGTACAATAATTTGACATTTTCTATCTAGCAACACTGGTAGGGAGGGTTCATCTACACAGAGAAAGAAAGAGAGAGAAACCTGAATAAATGGAATTATTTACGTGCTCTTATAATAATGCTACTACAGTACTGTTACCAACAACACCATCTTTAAACACAATGCCAACGACTAGACTTGATTTTACCAAATGAACTTCCTTTTCATAAAAGTGCATCACCATCAACAGGCAAGGAGGCGACGACTGCAAACAGTCCAGAGAGCCTTGGCAAGTCCCTTACCTAAGAGACAACCACAGTGTCTATTTCAGAAGATGAGCTGTCACTAGCAATTATTATTATGTCTCTGTTGCTAATATTTCTTGTAGTGATGTTAGCATGAACAAGACGGTTACAGTTAACGCTGAAGAAGGTAAGACTACTCTTGCGTTGTAAAAACTTTCTTTTACTTTAACATCAAAAGCAAAGGGTCAAAGTCCGCACCATCCAAAAAACATTTCGTATTAGAAACTAATTGTGGATCAATTAAAACAAGACCAGGACTATCTCTTTTTTTTTTTTACAAAGAGGAACAGCTAAAACAAGACTTGTCATATACATGTATTACTCAGTGGCCATGCATGTGACAGCCGACGAGGCGCTTGCACAGACGTCAAACTATTAAAAATATATATTTTTCTGCAAGTTGGCCATAACCTCAGCAATGGACAAGTTTTAATTCAGGTTCGAAATAATTGCAGTTCAACTTGGGGGGACATTAATGTCTCTGTCAAATTTTGATGACAACCATCCAGTCATTGTCAAACAATCTCAACAGGCAACAATAAAAGATAGCCAGAGTCATCAAACTTCATTAGCTTGGAAACATGACAAAACAAAATATTGAGTCAATTAGAATCAAAGGCTTCACAAAAGTGTTGGGTTTAATCTCATGGAGACTTGGGATCATTTATTTTTGGAAATCCATGTAGGAGAATGTTTAAAATATTTCTATCTGGATCAAAGTGGTGGACCAACTGAATGACAGACATTGCTATCTCTAAAATGAATGTCCAACCCAGGCTAATAGCAAAATGAACCAAAAAAAAAGACAAATAGTTGAGAAGATATGATTTGAAAAGTGAAGCTTATTAGAAAGGACAGGACATTTGAGTCCAGTTGTTAACATTGTGAAGCATCTGAAGCATCAAGTAGAATCTGAGCCTGTACTGGTTTAACAGCTAGGTGGTTGTGATTTAAATACCCAAAGCTTCCTGTGGATCAAGTGGTGTGCGAGCCATGTGTACTCGGTGATTTGTCCTAATTCACCGAATAGCTGAAAGTGTCTTGGTTGGTTTAATATCCTCTTGCAAGGGATTTGTGAGGGCCTTGCAAAAAAAGAGTACAACATCAACATAAAGACTGATTTTATGTCAAATGCAGACAGTTTGAATTCCTTTGATGTAACATCTGCTGAAAGTACAGAAATTACAGCAGCAAGGTTTTTGATGACTGTTGCAACAAGGGAAGGATTCACCAAGCTTTGCAAGCATAGTCCTGATATGTATTTGTAAGGAGTGGGGGAGGAGGGGGGTGGGGGGGTTTCTCAAATGAAATCCTGCTTAGGGAACCAAAAAGCCTTGTGCCGGCCCTGTGACGTTTATTTATGTTGAGAATGTTGGACCGTGATACTCTCATCATGTTCTCAGTCTGTCTGTCATCATCAGTCACCACATTCAGATCTTGCTCAGGCTTTGGCTTAGTCAGTGCCAGTCTCTAAACAAGCGCGACCAGACCCCCACTGTTCACGTCCACACTCACAAGTATGTACATGCCATTACCCCCGCAGTCAAACGCACGCTGAGAGATGAAATATGTACACATAGAAAAAAACATGAAGTACATGTGAAAAAAAGGCATCCGCCCTTTCTCACACACACTACAGACAGACACACACATATGCACCCTTGTCAGTTCATCAGCTTAGCCAGTGACAAGTGGGTCTGCCAGTCTGCCTGTCTGCCTGTCTCTTTCAGCGTGACAAACTGTGTGTGTGTGTGTGTGTGGGACTGAGTGTGTCTGAGCGACTCTCTGTGGAGCTTGCTGAGCACAGCTAATCACTGAGTGGAGCATCTTGGAGCCCTCTGATGTCCTGTGAGATTCCCAACAAACAGACACAGGCACACACACACACACACACACACACACACACACACAGAGTCCAGGGGAGCTGGGCTGCCTGAGGCGACGGGAGAGGAAGAAATAAGGAACTCCTTTGTGTTGTGCTTCGAGCCCCCATCTCTTTTTCTCCTGAGAATAGCAGTTTAAATACAGAGGTGTTTAAGCACATTTGCTGAAATGATAATACAGGATTAATTTAATGTCTTACCCCTTAAACTGCTTTCTCAAAGGAAACATACAATAGTTTGCATTTTGAAGAGAAATGATTCTCTTGCAGCTCTCACTTTTCATTACAATTTCACTTCCCCATGGTCTCAAAAATAACCCGAGTTTAAGCGACACCTCTCGGACACAGAGGTCCCTAGTTTGAGGGTGGTAAACGTCACTGGTTATTCCATCCAATTAATACCCTTTTCGGTCTGCCGTGCAGTGATCCATGATAAAGCCTTGTTTGCCGTTGGTCTGAATGGCTCAGCGCGATCTGGCTTTGTGACCTCGTAGCTGACCAAGGTTTAATAAGGCTCTGACACTGCTGTGGTGTCAAAGGGCGGAACACATGCTTCTATAATAACATAAAGGGTTGTGGAAGTACTTTAAAACCATATAAGATGTTGGTGCTGACTTCTACTGCTCTTAGTCACAACTTTCCCTTAGGTCAAAGCACGACTATGAGCATTTCTACACCAAAATTAACACATATATGCGTGTAAACCCACTAAAAATAGGTGACTGACTCCTGTTCCATTGCCTGTAGACAAGTTTCCTTTCTGTAGTTGCCTTTTTTTTGACGATGTGTCATGTATGACATGAACTGTGGAAAGCAGCATGGAACCAGTGACAGTGTTACAGTGGTTACTTTTATATCTTTCCTTGAGTTGCTCTTTCGAAGTCAACTCTGACTGAGCAGTTTTGGAGCACTGCTCGAACGGAGACAGATGGAATATGATGTTGTATATCACAGTCACTCTCCCAGTGCCAGTAATCTGGCTTTCCTCTTCCTCTTATTTCCTCAGGAGAGTAAAGGTGAGAAGAGAGGCTCCCTCACCTCGCTGTCTTACCAGTGCTGCATCTTGTGCAATATGAAGAACATTATCACCATTGCCTGTTGTGCAAAAACTGGAAAAAGGATAAATAATGCACTAATCTAACATGCATCATAGCATCACAGTGGTAAAAAGCCAAAAATAGATTAAATTTGATAGTTTCCTTCTCAGACTGGAGACAAATATCGGTTTTTAGTGTTTAAGGGTTAGTAAGGGTTAATAAGCATAATATATAAGTTTTAAAGGTGACACTTTTTTAAATTACAAACCAAACGTATAGGGAAAAAATGCATCTTTGTTGTCTTCATTACAACTGACACAGTTCAATTCAGACAAATAAACTGGCTCAAGACAATCTTAGTAATTGCAGGGAAATTCAACTTGTCATTATTCTGTCATTTTGTTTTGCCATAGTATTCTCTGTTCAGCAGTTTTTTCTGGCAGAGTTGCTTTAACTTTATTCAATAAATAGAGTTGTTATTTTAATTTAAAAAAAAGGACTTCTGCAGTTCCAGCTCTTCACACACATTTTCCATCACAAAATCTACTCCACAGACTTTATGATTGAACATTTTAATTAACTGAATTCAAGTTAAGCAGTGGAAAGCATCATGCATCTGACACCACTCTCTTCAGTGTGGTACACGTTTTGAAGTTTTTAACTTAAGTGTGTTTTCTTGAATAATTTATATCATTTTATGTTTGAAAATGGTATTTAGAGGCTACATTATGATTGCACTGTGCACATGGAGATGTCCATGTAATTGCTGCAAGATAGACTTACGCTGATGTCATAACAAAACTGTTTCTTCATGTGAATCACTGATGCATACAAACGTCAATCTGAAAAGTTTGCATCCTCTTAGTGAATTAAATGTTAATGATAATGAGGGATGCAACTTCAGACAACTGTTCCTTCCTGCAAGCCTTACAAAGACTATTTGATGTAAGTGTGTGTGACAATAAGTGTGTGTCCTTATCATGAGAATATAAGGTACATGTAGTGCAAATACACAGCTATCAAGTATACTGCTCACCTCTGAACATGTGTGTGAAGTATCAGAATGAATTTTTTTCCATTAAAATCTGTAAAGGTTTTCTTTGGTGCATATGATGTAAGACAAAAACACAATGTAAACTGAGCACAGTCTTAATTCAAGCTCACTCAAGCTCCATATTCCAGTCTGAGTTCAAATCTGATGCAGTAAAGTCAGTATACCATTTTCTGGCCACCAATCAGACATCCAGAAACCCACTCCCCCTGATCCTTAAGCCCTCATAAAAAGTCTGTGCCATCAAAACAGGCTCTCTGCTGGAGTATAATAGCCCCCTTTTTTCTTTCCATTTTACACTATTTCCTGTGTCCATCTCTGCCATGGTGTGGGGGGTTCAGAGACAGAGATTAGAGACCCCCCTCAGACTCCACAGATGGACGCTGCCATCCCCCTCCCATGAAATTCCTTTCAGATCACACACTACTCTTTTTGTCCATAAAGTAGAGCTGTGTGTAGTGCAATGGCAGAGCTAAGTGGTTTGCAGTGCCAGCTCTTTTCCAGTAAGACAATGTAACAAATGCTTTAACTTGCAACTTACACTTTTTGTGAGAGAGGATGAATTGTCCTGCTGGTCATCTTAGTTTTTAGTCAACTTGGTACTGGTGTTTTTTTAAACTAGAAGATTCTTGACTAACTTTGAGTCAGTCACATTCAGTTCACTACATAACCTTGGCTTACTTGCGTCAAGCTAACATTTTAACATAGCCAGTCCTGGAGGAAGGATTAACTGAACAGTAAGTGTTGGCTCAGATCGATCACTTAAACCACTTAACATGTATTGATCAGAAACTTAAGCCACATTGTTTTGCAAAAGAAGTTGTGATTATAACCATTTCTGATATTTTACTAAAACATATACAGGCAGAGTTTTATAATCTCAAATTTAACATGAAATAGTATTTTATTAAGTAGAAATCAAAAATGTATTACACTTTGTTTTTTCATATGCGGGCATGCAAACAGGATTGAGTTGTAGTTGAATTTCAGTGTTAACGTTCATTCTGAGAGACAGTTGCATTGCAGGTGAAAATGAAGCTCATATAAAAGACTAGTCAATATATATGTAGCAGAACAAGCTTTTATTTCCTGCAGACAGTGGTCGCTTGAGTACTGAAAATCTATGCTCTAGTCAAAGTACAAGTACTCCCATGAAAAATTTGAAAATGATTTCATTTGAAAAACAAATTTAAGTAAAAGAAAAAACAAGAACTGAAATTACAAGTTGCTCTCTATCCATTGGTGGCTTTTGCTATTGATGTTGACTGATGCTAATGCAGTCAGATTCTCAGTCTCAGTCCTGGCCCTGGCATCTGGTCTGGACAAAAAACTACAGACAAAAATACTGTCTGACCAAGTGTTAAAGGGAACCTCTGACTCAGTGCTGAAACACTGTCAGTGAACACAGAGAGTGAAATTAAAAGGAGTACTTAGTTTGCTTAATAAATAAGTTGCTAAAATTCACTCTAAAGCCACTGGTCATACCAGGTCAAGTAAGACTGTAGCAGTAAAACCCTTGAATGTGTGTGTGTGTGTACATATATATATATAAATAAGGCAGGATTTATCTCATTCCATGAGAGTTTTAATTTTTATTTGTAAAAAAAATTTTTTTTTCATAAAAGAATATTGGTCTCCAAGTTCAGTGCTTCAAATTCCTCAAACTCCAATGAAATCCTTATTTCAGCAGGACCTAATAACAAGCGATATAAATTATAGTGACTGATATTTAACAGTCTTATCTTGTAGTCTTTTAGTAGCCATTTGGTGCTTGGTTTCAAAAATGTAATTATAACTAATATCCAGTTTTGATATTGGAATTTTAAAACACATATTTTTATTTGATAAGTTAGTTAGTTAGTGAGGAGGAACTAGAATAAGAAATACACGTTATATGTTGAAATTCAAGATGCCTGTGCTCAGTCTATGCATTATAGTTCCAGCAACATTACAGAAAAATATATATTTACAAAAAGCAACCTTGTCCACAGTGGTTCTGTCTATCATTGCATTATCAGGAAAGTCTATTACATGCTATTGTAATTGCAGTTGCTTACATTCTGACCAATAATTTCATTTTATGGAATTTAGATTTTTTAGCATTGAAATGGCTGTCCAATATTTGGGCTTTAGTCATCAGTCTCTGGTCACTTAGCCCTGCCAAAGACAGATTACCTCAGACAAAATTTTACAAGACACGCCAAAAATGTGTGTTTTTTGGCACTGCAAGCCACACAAGGGGCAATTCTCAAACAAAACAAAAGGGCAAAAAAAGAGAAGGAAAAAATCCAGTAATGCTTGTTACCAAACACACGGCTGCCTGCCACCATTTCCTTGACTGCCAAGTGATATTTACCACAGTGAACTGAGGAGAATCCTTCCTCTTTTGTCTTGTCCATCTTCGTAAAATCCTCTCACCCAGACAAGCGTAACATGAGGAATTGGATTTATGATATGTAATATAATGTGAATAGATACCTGAAATTCTGGAGAACAATAGCAGACACAAGAGAATATCTTTGCCAAGACTGTCTATCTGTGTGTCATTAAGAGTTTGTCAAATATGGCCCTTAAGGTGTAAAGCCTTAATCCAGCATGCATGTGTGTTAGTCTGCAGGGGAGTTAATCCTCCATTCAGACCCCACTATTAACCCCCTACCTACCTTTCTACTTTCCTCCAGTCCTCATTTCCTTCCTTCCCTCCTTTCCCCCCTCTGTGACGCCCTCTAGTCATCCCTTTTCCCAGTTGACTTGCCCTCCTACTAACTCTGTCCCTCCCCGGTCATCCCATTCTTTGGTCATTGTTTCAGGCAGACAGGACAGAGACAGCAATTTAGTGTCAAGACTGTGTCTCTCTTTTTTAACACTTCACAGGGTACCTCAGCAAAGAGAAACAAGGCAGTTCATAAAACAGTTAGTGGGCAGAGTTGTAAAGATCTGTGTAGGTTTCCTCTTAATTCAAGTGCTGCTGTATATTGCAAAGAATGATTAAATAACCACACCTTTTACTTTTTATACAAAAGTTAGAGTTAAAAAAAAAAAATCAAACCAAAATGTATTCACTTAAAACACCAGTACCAACAAATAGGAGAAAAACATATATGAATGTGTCTGATTTTCTTCAGATTAAATACTGGCCACTGTGACAAGTCTCGTGCTTCTGTTGGTCATGCTTACATTCTCTGATAAGGTTAAAAAAAGGTTAATGCCCCAGTCATGCTGTGCTCATATAATCTGGGGAAGTCCAGTGATTCATCACTGCTCTATTCCATTTTAACCACTTGTAAATTTCTTTGATCTAACCTATGAGAAACTGCAAATAAAATAAGTAAAATGAAATAAAATGCTTACCATGCTGTTAAGAAGTCCCTGTGAATAGTCTACAGACATGCTGGCATCTCTTTGAGGCTCAGCAAAGCAGTGCTTTGTGCTTTTAGCTAACGTCAGCATGCCTACATGCAGAGGTTCACACAGCAAACATTAATCGTGACTTAAACAGTAGAAATATTCCATTCATGTTACAAATAATTCATTAGGAATGTGCTCTTGCATAGATGTAATCTGCCAATGCAGCATCTTGTGTTGGGCTGCAGCAAAAGGTTTAACTTTTGGTTTTACTGTTTTTTACATGATGACCTTACTTAATGTTACTGGAGCCCCCTGCCTCAGTATCACTGCTGCTCTGCCCGGCTGTCTGCTTGAGCATAACCCCTGTCAAACTACAAGTGAATGGGAGGAATATTTATTGCATGCCGTTTCATCATTTTGGTTTTAAGTGTGGCATACTAAAATTTGCTAATTAGTAATAAATAAAAAGTACATCTTAAGCTAACAGGAATGTCAATTTTTCAGGTATTCAGTCGTAACAAAGGTATTGGACAAATTGAAATTTTGACCTTGTGATTTCACCATGCTAAAAGGTAAGAGATCACAAAAGTTACTGCATGGGGGGGACTGTTCATACCAAATATCATGTTAATCCATTAAATAATTTTTAAAAACATTTCACTAAGTCCAAAAAATGTTAACCTGCAAATAGCACGTGAGGAAAAGAGGTCCCAACATCAGTGAAGTGGTTGAGTATGGTTAGGTGGTTAGGTTAAGAAAAGACTTTAAAGTAATTTATTTTAACTAATTTAAAGTAAATGGATCCATTCTATTCTAACAGTAACTCTAATTTTGGCAATTGTTTTAGACAATAACTTCTGACAGGACAAGGTTAAAAATACAGAGAAAATTATCTGAAACATTTTTCTGTAGTTAAGAGATGTGCAAATATCTGATACAGCAAACTATCAAAAAGTAATTTATGCATTTGGTCTTATCTGGATTATTACTGTATCTTATTGATTATTTGACAGCTCATTCATTGACTGTGCCACGCCCATGCTCCGATCTGCTCTGCTGCATTCAGGACAATCACACACACACCTGTCACTGTAATCAGGTCGATTAGCTCTCACCTGTTTCCTTTTGACTCTGCCACTTTATAAGCTCAAGTCTGCTACACTGTCAGCTTGTCCTTCAACTTCATGCAAGACTCTTCAGCCCTTTACCTTTTAACTGCTTACATGTTACCCACCCTGCTTGCCTTGAGAGCTCCTGCCTTGTCAAAATCCCACTAAACGCCCCTGCCTTCTGTTTCTGACCACATGTTCTGCCTTTGTCCCTCCTGGTTTTTTGTTTGCCCTTTCCCATGGCTGTCTGGTGTTTTTCTGCCCCAACAACTTTGATTGAGTTTTCTTGTTTGCTTACCTGCTGACACCAGGCCTTCAAAGACTTTAACCTGCTTCACTGGATGGATGGAATATGGAATTTTTGTCTCCTCTCTGAAAAGATCTGTTTTATCATAGTTATGGTGACATGCAAAGTGATTCTTTATGTTAGTTTCTTGTGTGGAAAAAGAAATGTGTATTTTTTTGCATTCTTACCATGTAGCTGCTGCTATGCAGAGGCTAAAGGGGATCTTAAATAAAAACTGTAAAATCAACACATAATGATCATTAGAAGGTGTCAAATTATCTGTACATTTTAACTGTATTAAACATGGAAGCGTGACACAGCTTTGACCTTAGCTCCAACAAAAACAGAAATTAACGTGACTGCTCATTAGGTATTATACTTTCAGAACTGCAGGGAAATACAGCCCTCGAGGTGGCTGAGTCTATTTATAAGCTTTAATATTAGAAGTTAGATTAAAACAAACAACACAAGGTATCAGCCCAATAAAAAAGCCAGTCAATAATGTATGGCTGCAGTGAGATATATATTGGATATTTACCCATTGCTTTTTGACGAAGGAGTCAAGTAATGGTGCCAAGATTTTTAAGAATGCAGTGAATGTCCTAAGGTGAGTCATCGAGGGCCCTGTGATGGATTATGTGACTCAAGTCAAACTTTTGGTCTCTCATTAGGAGCTCCTTTTAGCCCTGATTTATTTTCTCAGTTTCATTGTTAGAGGAACATTGAGTTTACACTGCCAATTAACCAACTCCGAAATTTTAATGTAATCAACTATTTTTTGTTGCTGTTTTGTTTAGCCAACAAGATCCAGCTACTAGCACCTCCTAAATATAATTAATCAGCTTCTTATATGTTAAATATAAAATCTAAAGTGAAAGTAACAATATGTACTTTGACATGGGTTGTGTTTGTGGATTTCTTTGACCAGCACATTGACTTCCTGCGGTCTTGTTGTCAGTGCCAGTTTGCTGAGCCAACTGCTAAGACTTCTTCAATCATCGGTTGACCAGTAACACCTTCCATTAAGGAACAAAAAATGTTAGGAAAATAAGTGTGAAGGCTTGGGTTGGTATTGCTGGAGAGCTAGCAAGATTTGAAAGGAAACATCTCCTCAGTTTAGCTCCATCTAAACTTTCGCCCTCCCCTCGGAGCTCCTCCAAACACCACACCCGACTGCTTCAACACAGAGCGGAGAGAGGATCTCAGCACATCGCTTTCAACTTTGTTCAACTATGTTACCTTATATCCCATTTAACAGGTATGGAAACACCTAATATTAACATTGTCAAAATAAATGTCAAAACACGAACAAGGCCACAGACAGACAGCAAGCATGACATCACTTTTCCGGCCCTTCAACTCACTATTGTTGCCATTGTTGAAAAGCAAAAAAGCAAAACCAATGTTCACTCTTGTTTGCCTTCTTGCTTTATTGGAATCCTTTTTCCACGAGAGCTTTTTCTGCTTCTGCCTTTCTTTTCTTTGCCTGTTTAGCAGGGCGAGCAGTTACAAGTAACTGTGGCAGGGGTACTTTTTGCTGTTTCTCCCATTCTCCAATAAACTTGCAATAACATGTCTCTGGCATTTGATTGGATATTTCCAAGCAGACCATGAGGCAATGATTGGTTGGCGTTTTTACAGGATTATTGCTACATATGACAGATCTTTTTCTAATCGTCCTCAGAGCTCATAAGTTATTGATTGTTGTCAAGGTGTAAAGACCATTTCCGCCAATAACAATTAGCGTATACTGGATAAAATTACCAACCCTGCCTTTAAAATGAAATCCTAAATATTCAGCATTTCAGGACTGTGTAGAGAGAGATTTTTACAACAGGTTGGGTGGTACTAGGCTATTGACCACTTCCTGAGCGATTAATTTCTGATAAACTCTGAACAGCACAAACTAAAGGCCAGCACTAAATCATTAGTCTGTCTTTTTCCAGCAGCCTGAGGTCAAGTCATCTATTACCGGTGTTCAAAGCAGGGCTGCAAGAGGGGCCTCCACAAACAGTTTAACAAACAGTTAAAATAAGGGAAAATTGGGAAAAAAAAACAAAACAAAAACTTTCTGAACAGAATTTGAATTAAATTTAATGATAATATCACTTGATGATGATGATGATGATGATGATGATGATGATGATGATGATGATTCCAAATCTAATGTCCCATTCCCAAATATGAGGGTTTGTGGTGTGATTCATAGCAAGAAGGTTTTATTCCTTTTCTATATGGATGTGTATACTCTCCTGTGCTTGTGTGGGTTTCCTCTGGGGAATTCAGAAACAAAAACATGTGGTTAAATTCTTCTGTTAGTACCCTTGATCACAGTCCTTTGGTGTCAAATGGTAGCTGTCCAGTGTTCCTCATAAATGGGTTAAAGACAGAGAGAAATATTTTACACTACACTCAGTATAATTACATGTGTCAAAAGTATAATTATATGTGTCAAAGAATTCTTCACCTGCCAGTCAAAACATCATAAATCAGGTCAAAAGAATTGTCAGTTTTAATAAAGTGTGGTTTGTGCCTGCCATAAAACTGCTCTGCTCCTTTAAATGTGCTAGTTTACTTGCCAGAATCTAGCTAGCTAGTAACAACTCACATAAATTCTCAATTTTGAAAATGAAAAGCTCTGACTGCAATATCGGTCCAATTTATTAAAACTCAGATGTAAAAAATCAAAAGAACCTCAAAGTTTGAGGACTTCACAGAAGGCTTTACAGAAGAGTTGAATAATAGACTATTAAAACCACCAGCTGACAATATTTATTGTTTTAGACTAATCAGTCATCTGTGGTTTTGGTATGGTGCACTTGTAAAGCAGAATATATGTAGCTAGTTGACTTTTGACAAGTCATAGTTGCCATGTGATTTTTAGCACAGAGGTAGGAGACAAGCAGCAAGAGCAAGAGGCAGAAAGACACAAGGCTTTATACCCCAGGGCATTACTACAGTCAGTGGAGTAAGTATACTTGACCAGAACAGACTAGTTTAAACAATTATTTTCTACATTATGCCATGTGAAATGAACATAATACAGATTTTAGACAGGGAAAGACCTTTTCCGTTTTTGAAAGAAAGCAGCTGTGTTTTTCACTGCAGTCAAACTGTAAAAATGGCTCAGAAAAGCTTGCAAAGGTCTACTAGTATGACTTTACTAGTTGTATCTAAACCCTCTTTGATAAGAACTGATTATTTTGGCCAAACAAAAAAAAAGTTGTGTGATTATTACTCAACTACTTTTGGGGTAGTGGATACTTGCTGTAGTGTGGCAGTTGTGAACGACCTTATGTGCAGGTGAAACAAGCACACACAACACTGGTAAAAACTGTCCACCATAGGGGGGGCTGTTCCTTCCTACACCCTTACAGCTGCTCAAAACTTACTTGCTAATCAAGACTTTGAGACACTGAAGGTGGAAACAGGACAGAAGGTGGGTGTCAGTATGCAGGGTTTTTCCAGTTAATATTCTAAAGCTGTGATGGTGTTTCCACCATTGTTAGTTACCTACCACTTGTTTTTAGATTTACACTTAATGACATTCGATTACAGTGATGATTAATACAGTTGTTGATGTATAATGTTAACCTGGGGACAACTGTGTAACACCTCACAATCAGGAAATTCTTTTATCTGTCCCAACCACGTCGTCCTTCAGTCACCTTGAACCATGACCATTTCCTTTTCCTGCTGCCTGCATCCTGTCTGCTTGTCTTTATTACCACACCCTGTCACTCATCCTTCCTGAACACAGACTGTTCTAACAAAACAATATACAGTCCCTCCAGGAATTCGCGATGTTGCGATCGCACCAAATCACGCGAATTCGAACCAATCTCCGTGAATTCAGCGCGACCTTGCAATTTTCTCTAATCACCGCAACTTTTCCGCAATTTTAGCCAGCCTCCC
>JAPZDY010000004.1:978873-993890 GCA_029783645.1 Ctenochaetus hawaiiensis | reverse complement strand
ATATATATATATATATATATATATATAGTGTTTATATCCTGATGACCAATGAGAATGCAGTTATGGTTATCTCCTATTCATTTAGATAGGGCCTGGTCTTGTTAACTGTCCAGATGTGTTACCAAGATGGCTGCTGACTGGTAAGACTTGTCTGCAGGGACTTTGATCCCAGTCACTAGTTAATGCACTATGTAACTTGAGTAAACGGGTCAGATCACAGGGTGTAGCACTTTATTGTTATCTGTCTTACACACAAACTTTACAGATTTTTGTGAAACTAGATCATGCAATAAAAGAAATGCTTATTGCTTTTTCCTCTGATGTTTTCCAGCTGCTCTACAGTTTCCAATAATAACCTGTAACTGCTGCCATTGTCGTCGCTAGTCAGCTCTGTTAGTCGCGCAGCTAAGATTTTGCTGCTGTACACATCAGCACCAGGGTGAACTGATGCATGCACATCACTTTCACAAGAGTGTTAAACTGCTTGAAAGAGGAGGCCTCCATGTCTCTAATTAAACAGAATAGGCACTAGAGCTGGTGGTGAGCAGACAAGGGATCTAACCAACTAGGCAGCCTCTACAGTCATCACCTTGTCAGACATCACAGAGACAGAGAGACAAAAAAAGAACTGAAGGAGGATGTAGGAGAGAGAAAGAGTGACTGTGCAAGATGATAGGACAGAAGTTAGATCAGACCTGATTTTATTTGTTGATGTGTTGTCATGTTTTGCAAAACAAGCCAATTGAATGGAATTGAAAGTAGCTGGCCTCCTGACTTATGAGGTACAAATAGTTATTAAATTGAGATTTTGAGTCTTCCAAGAAACATTGCTGGATCAACATCAGAACCTGAGTTACTCATGTTCTTGTGATCACTCATATGTGTGCAAGTCTGCACGGTTCTCAGTTAACAGGCCCAGGATGACCTTAGTTTCATGTTGAGGATCATCAGCAGTACGAAATGTGTTTCCATCTCTGACCCTGAGAGTAAACAGCAGTCTCCGCAGTGGAAGAGCCTAAAGTCTCTACGACCAAAGAAAGGCATCAGGCCAGGAGTGCAACCCATTGTGTACACATTTGTTCCTATGATCCAAATTACAACTTTTACCATGATTCCAAAGAGCCAGGAAATACACTAAAAGTTTCCTGATACTAATGTTTGCGTTTTGTAAGTATTTTGTGTTATTTTTATGTGCTGCATAATATCTTGACTTAAATACAAAAACATGGTCCAAATTTCAGAAAAAGAATTTTCAAATTTAAAACAGTGAAACAAGAATTTTTTTTCAGACTAGATTTTTTATTTTGACCTTTTTCAATGTCTTCTCTATAATCCATTTTTGTCTGATTCCACACAAATCCTCTTGTGGAAAAATGCATCCATTTGATTCACTCTGTGACTTTCTTTTCTTTACCTTTTACCTTTGTTTTCTTTTTGCTCTTATGTGTGAAGTAATTCCAAGAGGAGCTCTGTGCTTTATTCAACAGAGCAGATAAAGAGTAACAAGGCAGCATCAGATTTGAACTTTGGAAACATCACCATTTCAAAAAAAAAACTTCAAACCTGCTCAAGGATTAAGATGCAAGAAAAACTCACAAAATCTTTCAGACTTCAGAGAGAAAGAGAGTGAGCACAAGAAATTGAGAGCTGTCAGTGGAAAAGCTGAGCTACTGATAGATGATGCATAACACACCTCAACAATGAGACTTTACTCCCATTGTGCTCATGTTTCTCCACTGATGAGTCTGTTAAAACTCGGAGGGAAATTTCAAACCCCAAGAGCACTTTGTTAACGATGTGAAATACACACAAACACCTTTCAGCACATACATGCATCATCTTGAGGTGTTAGACAAGTTTTTCACCTGTTTTTATCTGAAGTTTTAAACTAATTTGATATTCAGACTGTTGTTATTGCTGCTTACTATAATTAAATCCTATTGTGCAGCACCAGGTTGGTGCAAAAGGACGAGGCAGTTGGAGGCGACTGTGGTTTGTTAATTAATCTTTGTTATTTCAATTTTGCATTAAAAAAACTGTTGAGAGGATCATTAGAGGAATTATCAGGTTGTTTTTCATGGTGACAACTTGACATTTATGCATGAATGCCTTTAAAAATGTACACAGCACATTTCTGCTTACAATCCAGAATTGAATGTTGATAGACGGCTACGGGTCATTCAGTCATATATCTAGGTTTTAACGTATCAATGATTTATTCATACTATTACAACACAGGCTGGTATAATAACAATGCAAAATTGTAGTCTTTCATGCTACAAACAAAGAGCTTATATGCCTACAAAGGTAATTAAGCTTGAAATAGAATAGAATTAAAAAAAACAAAGCAATAGAGCTCTTTTCAAACATATACATGCACACATGCATAAAAAAAGTCTGTAGTGCATTTTTCAAATTTAAGTCTGTGAGAATGTAAACAGCAAGACAAAATAATGAGGACATTATAGTTGACATCTTCGCATTGAAAGTTTGACGTGTGGGAAACACTGTCCATCAACCGAAACTCATTTGAGCACCGAGCAGCACTGATGCAAATCAGGGTCCTCCTCCCTCTTCCTGCTGGAGTCCTGTGCTCTGTCATTACAGCTTAAATTGGCACCCACCAAAAGTATGGCACATAAGCTATTTACATATAAATGTGCTGACAACTATCATCTTATGCATCATGTTGACCTCATGTCTCTGTCTTCAACTATCCTTTAACCCTTGCCTCACAGTTTGATAAGTTCTGCCACAGAATGTCTCTTCAAGGAAATGTGTTGATATGTGTTGAACACTAGTAGTGCAGCAGAGGAATGTTTTTTGGATTTTTCTTTCCTGTTCTGTTTGTATCCCACACGCTAACAAAGATACACAATTACCTCTGAATGTTGGCTTCACAGAGGCAGAGGCACTGCCAAGCAGAGGTCAGGGGCCAGGGGCCACCCTGATACACTTGCTGCTTACCCCACTGTCACCCTCCAAGCAAGCGCCCCTGTCGTGTATGCTAAGTATGCTGAACAGGCGCTTAGCAATTGCTAGCATCCCCCCATACGTATGCCACCGCAAATGTTGATCACCCCATGCACACAAAATATGTGGAACCACTGTCCACTGCCTGACATTTGGTTTTTATAAAGCCCTAGAGAGTGTAGGCATTCCCCATGAGAGAAGACCTATAGCTATTAAAATTGGCTGTTTAAATCATAAACTTTGACATATTTTGAAAATTGGCTTGCAGATGATTTATCAAGGAAGAAGCCGCCCCCAAGCTCCTGATTCTTACGCTGTGCATACCATCACAGTGCACTTCACTGTGCACTGAGCTCTGCTCACATTATTATTATTTTAACTAGTAATGATAGCAAAGACTACAACATTAATCCCCACACTGTAATAACCAGGAATTATGATTTTATGGTTTTAGTCTGACCTCTGTTTTTATGTTCTCCTCATGTTTTACACATCGCCTCTTAAGAGACAAGACTATGACATTTTTTTTTTTTTTTTTTGCTGAATGGTTTTCTGGTTCTGTCCTGCGTCTGCACACCATTTTTCAATCAACTCAATTTACTTTTTAGTTTTTCTTTTAATTGTTTTTCCCACATGCTAAATGTGTTTCATGACCCAGGGAACAAGAACACTGTTTACAGCAAAAAATGTGTAAATGCAAATGGAATAAACATGACGCATCATTACAGCCTGTGGGAATAACAAAAACACATTACAAACGGAGACCTCAGCGTAGGCACAGATGTTGGGGCTTAATTGTCTTGGATAAAGTAGTTTAGTTGTAATTACTGTTCTCTACCATCTTTGAAAGGAATTAGTGTAATGTGACGTTTAAATCAGGGTGCAACTCTGGATGCGGGAGCACCCAATAACAAAATTAAATAACATTTCAATTACATGCAGTTTATGTCAAAACCTCAGCATGTGAGGCAATAAGCCAGGTGAGCGATGTGCTGCTCTTGTGAAAAGTTTTACCCTGCATGTTATGCAGGGTAATTTTTATTCTGGATTAAAGATCAGATATCAAACACTTCATCAGATGTAGGTCAACCCCTGGCCTGCTGAAGCTGCTAAACTGACTCCAAAATTAGATATAATCCTTGACTCTGAACTAGGCGAGTTTGAACAGTTCTGTGTTTAAAAAAAAAGAAAAGAAAAAAAGAGTGGCCTCAGTATTTTAAAATCTGACAATTTTTGTTTTTATTTCTCTCTGCATGCTCCATACCAACATTTCAATAGCAAGATCTGTTTACATGCTGTAGAACAGGAGCATTTGTATAAACATGTATGTAACTCCCTTGTATAAAAACCAGAGCTTTTAAGTGAACTTACACTTTGAGGTTTTCCTTTCTGAGTATCACAGAACACTAAACCACTTTGTTTCAGTCCAGCAACTCTAGTTACACTGTTAGTTGATTCTGAGTCCAGGACACAGACAACTGAAAATATTGCAACAGCAGTAAACTACTGTTCAATATTTACTGCAATATTATTCTATTGATCCTGTTTATAATCAGCATTTTTTAAGATAATGCTGATTAGTCATAAAATCTATTTATATAACTGCCTTTAAAAATGGTAGTTATTATTGCTGTGTTAGCCATTCCCTGTTTTAAATGCTGTCATAACACATAAATGATGCACTGAAGACAATTAGTGCTCCAGCTTTACTATAATTTATACACACTGATGTCAAAATCACTGTTTCTGTTCACTTACAGCTTTAGCAGAGCTGGTTTTAGTTACTGCTAACCAAACATTTTCCCTGCTGATAAACAGAAAAGCAATTGGTGAAACACAGGGAGGCTTTTATTGTGCAGCAGTCAGAGGAAAGGCTTTTTTTCCTATCGAGTTCAGTGTATTTTGTCAGTGCATTTTGTCAGTGCATGATTTTTAATTTTAGCAGTAGGACACTAGAGGAGTCAAAAGCAGTAAAAGTGGATGTTGGATGAAGAGTCGCAGTCGACAAGCTTCACGCTTTCAAATCCTCAGCAAGGTAACCAGCGGCTTCCTGCTGTTGTTTGGAAAGCTGCACAGCACAAAATCAAAATTGTAATTATCACTGACTGACGTCTTTGTGAAAATAAACTTCATCTGGCTGCACTGCCAGCTGCTCTCTTGTTTAATGTGAAGCAGTAGTTCAGAGGTGTTTTCTGTTGGTAAAATGTGAATTAAACTCTGCTTTTAGTCACCACTACTAGCTGAAGGTGTTGTAAATTATCCAAGATTGAAATTTTATGGATTAGAACAGGGGTGTAGAACATTTCTCTGTCAGGGGCAATTTCAATTTTTAGAAATATTTTTCAAGAGCCACACTGAATTATTAAACTCATATTTCAGAGTAACCTCTTATATGTGATGACCTGAACTGCCTCTCTTCAGGGAGGTGTCTGAGGTGAGATAAAAGTGATGGTGATGCAGCTTGTTTTCTAGGTTTGGCTCCTTCAGTCTTTTGCAGAACTGAGTCTTAGCAATCTTAGCAAGACTCAATTCTGCTGACTCAAACTGGTCCGAGCTTTTTACCTAAACTATTTTTTGTGTTTTTGTCTTGTTTGTGTCTTGATTTGACTTCATTTGTTGGTTGACAGGAACATCAGCTGATTCCTCATTAATCAGAGTAGCTAATACATCCAGTTTCTTTTGTCTCCTTTCGTGTCATGAAACCTCTTACAGAATGTTAGTTTTGCACAGTTACCAGCATATTCAGATATTGAAGACTTTTGTTCTTGCCAGGTGGGAAAATGTACAGCAGTACCTTATTTTTCTGTTGCACTCACCGCAGCTCATAGGGTTCTTGGTAATGTTTACAATACAGGCCAAATCACACAGCCTCTTGCTATCACTGAGTTTCACAACATGTTTTTCCTTTATCTCTGATAGTTCTTTGAGACAAACTGATACTTTGAAACAATTTGATGTTGTCTGGTGCTGGAAAAGCTCTGCAGTGGCGATGAGGAGGTCTTTCATAAATTCTTTTGAATGAGGTTTTAGCTTCTTAGCTCTTTCACAACTTAACATAACATTGTCTCTGTCAGAATGTGATCTTGTGAAAGCTGCTTGTTGGGTCCTCGAATGCCCCCAAAGAGCATCAACTATAGCCAAGAGTATTTGTTTTTGCAACTCATGATTTAACATGTTTCCAGTTCTAAGAAAGCTTGAGATTAGATTTTCAACACTTTCTTTTCAACATTTAAACGCACAAGATTCTGCTCTTTCTTTAAGGTCACTGTGATGCATGTGATTGATGACATGTTGACTTGTGTATGCTTTTACCCTGACTATGAGCAAGACAGGTTTACAGCTGAAGGGACCACTCAGAAAGATGGTTATTCTACTGTTTTACATCTTTTTCTTTTATCAATAAAAAAAAAATAGTGTTTTTTTTTTTTACTTATTTATGTTGTTTGTTCTATGCTATTTTGAGATTTAATGTTATATTTCTAAATTGTGTTTTTGTGTTTATGAAGTTTCCCACAGAGCAGATAAAACTGTCTTAGGCTCGGTATAGTTTAAAAGTTAAAGGAAATGAAAAGAAATGTTTTTTTTTAAAGTTAGTCTCAGACAGCACTCACTTGCCTGTAACTACACTGACAGTTTTATTTTGTTGTCCCCATTCTTCATCAATTCTCAGTGCAATTTTAGTGTGATAGTAACAAAGTTCACATTTCTTAGTTTGTGTAAAAATACATTTCCTGGTACATCTGAGGCTAATATGAGGCTTTAGCAGTTTAAACAGACTATTAATTAGGCATCTTACAAAATTACGGCCATCGAAAAAGAAAAATATCTCTGCTTTGGGTTTCTTCACAGCTCATTTGGGAAACACAAACTGGGAGTCTTGTACTATAAAGATTAATACTGAACTTTGAAATCATTCATTTGTTGATCTGTCATCCTCAGGTGAATCTGAAAAAGCATTTTAGCACAGGAGAAGAACTGTGGATTTTTTGCTGATTTCTTCTCTCTTTCACCACCAGTATGATGAGTAAAGAGACAATTACAATGACCTTTTTAAAAAAGGGTCTGCATCAACGACTTTTTGGTCATCATTTTAATGTCATCTGAACATTTATTATTATGTTTTTTTTTTTATTTTAAGTCGAGGTAAGTTGATGACGTATAGTCTGTCCCCATCCTGCAGCACCCAGAAGGACACAACTTTTGCCAGGAACAGGACAATGACAAACACAGCTGTGAGTGGAGTCAGTGAATGCAAGTTCCTAACACTCAACGAAGACAAGATATTCCAAGAAGTCAAATTTCATGTATATTAAAATAACTTCATTTGTAGAGATCTGTAGAGTGTTTTTATGCTCCTGTCTCATGGTGTTTGCCGTGCTGAATGTTGCTGTTATTTGTTTTCTCTCTTTTCACCCTCCTATTCTGGTTACAGTCCCTGCTGGTCTCCCTGACCTGAGAGAATCTGTTCAATCAATACTGATACCCCACACCACAGCGCTGTATGTTTACCATGTGTGGAGAGAACTCTGGAGCAGCAAAGGTTGAATTTTTGAACAGACATAAAAATAGCATGGCAGTGCTAAAAAAACAACAAAAATGACTATGTTTACTCCAGAAGAGGATGCTAATATCGCTGTAGATTTATAAACAAGACCATTCAATTTCCTTTCCTCATCCACTTTCCAGTCACATTTCCAGTTTATAACACTCCAATATTATGCTCCAAAGATGAAATGCTGTCCCTTGAATGGTGGGATAAATGCAGGAGTCCATGGTGACCAAACTTGCTCTAAGCTCCATGGTGTGTCTTGTTACTCTGGTCAATGACTTCCATCTGTTTGGTTTGAACTCAGTAATTTAGAATTTGATATGTGAGTCATAGGCTGTTTCCTCTTCCCCAAAACACACTAAGTGTATAGAGTATGGAGGCTTCATGTTTGTCGGAGAATGCTGTTGAAATCCTCTACAAACTACAATAACTACTCCATCTTGTTTTTCAAAAATAATGTATCTCACAATCTGTTGGGCATCAAACTAACTACCAGTTTACCACTTGTAATTAAATTTAACCAACAATTAGAAAAAGGTAGATCAATTAGTCAGTTCAAGCTTATGAAGTATTGCCAACTGTAAAGAAAGGTGCTTTTGCTCATTTTCTGTTTCTGTGTCTCACAGAGCAATTACATTATAAGTATTTGCATCATGGGAAATGTGGAATGCAGGCTGTTTAAAGCTTGACCCATATTACTGCAGATTTCACCTGGGCAGGCATGCCTCATTTTCCTGCTGGGCTGCGGCTGCCAAAGCCGTCCACAGCCCTGAAGACAATGACTTTGATTCAACCAGATGTACCGCACTGTGTTTGGGAACATCCCCATAACGGATCTCTGCTCTTCTCCATGGAAAATGCATGGCTTGTCTATTTATGGAAGTTGTGTCAAGCTTCACAGAACATTCAAGCTGGACAGGAAGTCTGACACAGGGACAGCACTGAAAGTTCAGTCCTTTTTTTTTTTTTTTTTTTTTAAAAAAAAAGGACCCCAAACAGACTCCTGGTCAGATCCAATGAAAAACAAAACCAAAAAATATTTCAACTATGTAAAATGGTAAGGCTTTGTTATCATGTAGCCTGCCCACCTACAGAAGAAGGAAAAAAAATATTATTCATCAATTACATATGATCACATTAAAAAAATCAACAGGCAAAGTGCTGCTGAAGTGCTCCAGTGTGGTATGAAGCTGTTGGAGGGATGGAGCAAAATGCATTGGGGACACCATGTCATAAAGTCTGGTGAAAAACAGCCTAACGAGTCTAACAGAAACTCATAGGTTTTGTTTTGGATTTTAGACCTTATTATCCAGATATGAACAGATTTGCCCAGCACTAGAAACACTGCCCTCTCTCTTTTTATCTGCATGAACGTCATCTACACAGCTATGATACTATAACACTTGATCCACCACTTGAAAGCAGAGGCTATAAGAGCTTTATCTCCATGAGGTTACTTATCAATAATTCCAAAAATACCTCCTAACCAAACATGAGCCAGCACTCACATCTCCAAAGATAATTTGTCTGCTCGGGTATCATCTTTATCCAACAGCATCTGTCAGTGTTTAAGAGAAGTGTATTTAAATACTTATACCTCTCCAAGATTATTTTGAATTGCCAGTGTGTGCTTAGTCTGAAGAAAGTGGCACAAACACACACAAAATGAACTGAACAAAAGGTTTAAAAGAGTGCAGAAGCTGCAACAAAAGTGTCCTCCAACTCACCGTCGACTGAAATAAGTGCTTGTCAGGTATTTGTGGTTACTGATGTGGGATTGTGGAATGAACAAAATTGTGTTTCCGCTTTAGTCATTTGCTGATACTCACAAAAAGGAAATGGGAACTGTGGAACAAGTCCCACTTGAGTATTTTTTTGTTCTCTTTGGTAGATAGCAGGCAGCCAACATCAAGCAAGTACACCACAAAAGCTGTTTCAAAATAAATAGCAGAATTCTGTGCTTTAAGGCTATGTAGGCAATGGCCCACTGTATGTGCATTCAAGTGCTGCCAGTCCAAGTCCAGAGGAAAACCTTTTATCAACCTGCTCCTTGTGCTCGAATCTTCCCCTCCTTTCTTTTTTCTTCCTACCTTTCTCTCCTCTTTCATCCCGTCTCTCCTTTCCTTTGTGTCCATGTCCCAGCACTCAAGCACACTCTGAGGCCCTCTGGTTGAGAGCACTCTGGTGGAAAACAAAACATACAGCAGCCTTTCATGAGCCTCTGCTTCAACAAGCCATTTTCTTTCCATGGGATTTTTTTTTTTTTTTTGCCACTGAAATGAATTGGCTCACATAAGTCTGTGTTTGTGTGTGTGTGTGTGTGCATCTTGGTGTGTGTCTTTGCATGTATGAGAGTGTGTGAATCTGTGTGTGGAATAATTAGCTTTCAACACAGAAAATATAATTGAGATCGAGAGAAATGATGCACTTTCAATTTTTCAAATTTGTATTGACTTTTTTTTTTTTCATTGTGGGTTCGGGGTAGCTTTCTGAACCCCCCCCCACCACCACCAATTTATTCTGTTCTCCCTCTTTAGTTTTCCCACCTACACTATTTAACCTTGCCACTTCTGTGTGCTATGATGATATTATTATGATATGAGTAAAACAACTGCAAACTACTTTCACTTTGAGATGAAAGTATCATTAGAAACCATATTTTTTTTTTTTTTTTTTTAATATTTTTTTCGGGCTTTTTGGCCTTTATTGATTAGGACAGTGTTGAAAGGGGGGGACAGAGAGAGAGGGGGCAGTGACATACGGCAAAGGGTCGGAGCCGGAATCGAACTCGCGACCGCCGCGCAGAGGACTGAGCCTCGCGTACATGGGCCGCGCACGCTAACCACTGAGCTAAACGGCGGCCCTAGAAACCATATTTTTATTGCTTTTTTTCTTTAAGTGTCAAATGACCACATTTGAAGAAATCTAAAAGTTATTGACTCTATAATTTATATTACCTTTGGACCCACAGTAAACTGATCGGTCACAAAACATTTTATATGTTAACAGATGAGGGCCCCAATGCTTAGTGCTCAAAGATTTTATATTATTGCTGTAAATGCAAACAAAAACAATAAATAAAAAGAAAGGTTCAGGTAAACTGACAAAAGAATACTAGAAAAGTAAGTGGGGGGCCACTGCAAAGTAAAGGGAAAGCTTAAGGTAAACAATAGTAGCCTGGGCCTAGACCAGAGACTCCGCCTACTCCCCTAGGTGGACCTGTTTCCCTTGGTCTGGCATTGCACTATGAAACTGTTATTCCATCGGTTGAAAAAGTAATTATCCAATGACAGCCAGGGGTGAGGAGCATGGGCAGGACTTTCACAACAGTCAAGCTCTGCGACGGAGCTGAAGAAGAGTAATCACAATCATACAAGCAACTGCTACAGAGAAGATAGAAGCTGCTATCTTGACCCCCCTTAATTAACAAGTTTGTTTCACATCAATTTCAAGTATTATTTGTATCGCTCAACACTGTGTTGTTTATTTTAGTCCGAGCTCTGCTCCAAAACCCCAAGGTAACACACACATCAGTGTCCACTAAAAATTATGTCATACTTAGGTGGGCAAGTTGACTCCAAGGAATTGGTTAGTAAAAATTTTAAATTCCCTCCCTCAAGAATTTCTTATAGAGGAGGCAATGCCAGACCAAGAGAATCAAGTCCACTTAGGGGAGTGGGCAAAGTCTCTGATCTAGGCCCAGGCTAAAACAATAGTACTGTGTGCTACATCCTCTGACTGTGTGAATGATCCAAATCCCTGGCTTTGCTTGCAGACATTAATTGATTGTGAAACAAAAAAATACTTAAAAAAAAAAAAAATACTTGTTTGTGTTGGCAGAGACACATAGGTTCAATCCAATCAGGTCTTACAGATGCTGGTACAAACCAGGTTTAGCTTTTGGTTTCAGGTCCATGCAGAACCACTGTGAGCCTTGTGGTTTTTCTGTGAATATAAGACTCTTGGAATGCTGTCTGCAATCACCATTGAAAATAGCTGTTGATGGCAAAAAAAACCCTCTACTAACGAGCTGTGAGTCTTGAATAGAGTTTTCAAGAAAAGGTAAGGTCAATCAAATCTGATGAGTAGTAAATGAAGTATTTTTTTTCAGTGTGACACAGAACTGCATGTTAGTCAAAAAAGAATCAAATTCTAAATACATTTCTCCTCATGAGTTTTTGCTGGTTTACGTTTCCCTGTTCAAATTTCTGTGGATCAAAAACTTTGGTTGACAAACTGTTATTTAATGATTTTTCTGTCAGGTGGCACAGTCAGAAATAGTTGTGGGACTGCTCATTGGTCAGTCACATCAATCATCACTCCGACAGTTATTTAGTTTTATGACCCCCTATTTTGCATTCTTTCACTGTGAGCTTGATCTGCACAGCTGGCACTGCAAGCCCTTTCTGTGCCATTCTCTTTCTCTAAATATTATCACTGTAAGCAGCACACGGTGTAAATGGAACACATACAAAACAAAATTTCCATCCAGGATAAAGACCTTTTAAAAAGTAGGGTTGTCACATTTGCCAGTGTAGCGCTTTATCTGATAAGAAGATGACATGTCGACAAAATCACTTTCAAGTACAGAACTACATCATTACTGTGGTTGTCATTTTCCTGATGTCAGTTTTGAAAGTTGGATCACTAAGCATTACTACCCACAGAAGCCACGTACTACTCACAGCTGTTCAGGTAAATTCAGTTGGCTCTATTAATTTTTATGATACAATAAGGTAATTTTAAAACTTACAATGGAATAGTTCATTCCTTAAAAAAAAAACACCAACAAAAGGGACAAAAGTTAAATATAGGATGGGTTTTTTTTTTTAGTATCTAATGGAAGTCTGCTTGAGACCCAAACCAATTCAGAGGATCAGAATCATGACTGATCTGGAAATGTTTTAGTGGATCAGTTTATAAAGCCCAAGCCAGAAAACATATCTTGTATTTTTGTTGGCAGAGACTTAGCAATGGTGTTCCTCAAGATTCACCGCTTGGGCCAATTCTGTTTACCCAATATATGCTTCCCCTTGGCAGCATTATTTGGCAACATTATTAGACAACATTTTTATCGCAGTTTAGAAGACCCAGAATTATAAGGCAGAGGCAGGAGTAAGGCAACACAATGACTTTACTTAAAGTTTTAGGCAGAACAGAGTTCAGTCTATTCCATAGGGCAAATCCAAGAATCCAAACAACCAGGCAGAGATATACAAACAGTAGGCAAAGAGGCAAATTAGACAAACAGGCACGGGTCAAAGGATCAGAGAGGCAATACATACAGAATGGTGGGATACGAAGCAGGCAGAAGCACAAACTACAATTTGGCTAAGAGTAAAGGCAGGTATAAATACTGAGTGTAGATGAGCAAACCAGCAACAGGTGTGTGGCAGAATGAGAAGGCTGGAATCTGATAGGCTGAGAGAACTAGTCCATGCTTTTGTTACCTCTAGACTGGACTATTGCAAAACCTTATCATCACGCTGCCCCAATAAAGAACTGGAATGAGAGAACTTATTTCTGCAATGTAAGTTCCCTGAATTGGTTACCTGAATAGAATTCAGATACTTTTCCTCACCTACAAAGCTCTAAATGGTCAGGCATCATCATATCTTAGGGAGCTTATCATACCCTGTTGGCCAATTAGAACTCTGTGATCTGCAGTTGCAGATTTATTTGGGGTTCCAAAGGTTTCCAAAAGTAGAATGGGAGACAGAGCCTTTAGCAACTTCCAGCTGTAGTCCTGAAGGCAGACACCATCCCTACATTTAAGAGTAGACTTAAAACATTCCTTTTTGAAAAAGCTAATAGTAAGGGCTGGCTCAGGCTTGCCTTGGATCAGCCCTTAGTTATGCTGCAATATAGGCTTAGGCTGCTGGGGACTTCCAAAACACACTGAGCACTTCTCTCTCCCTCTCTCTCCACCTAATTTTCTCCCCTGTCTTTCTCCCTCCTCCTCTCTCTCTCTATCTGCCTTGCATTTATATTCTACAGATGGATATTACCAACTTGCCACCTTTCTTTGAGTCTTTTCTGCTTTCTCGCCTTGCTCATTCTCCTGGAATTGCTCTCAATTGTTAGGTCTTCACAAATTGAATTTTAAGTGTGGTCTAGACCTACTCCATATGTTAAGTGTCTTGAGACAACTTTGGCTGTGATTTGGCGCTATATTAATACAATCTGATTTGATCTGATTCGATTTTAATCATATAAAAAGTATGAGTGTATGAAAAAATCCTATGGAATGACAAAAGTTGTGATCCCAGACAGTTACTGCCTGTGTAGTCAAAGCCTGATGAAGCTTGGCCTTTTAATGTGTTAAAAACCTTAATTGTTAAAATTCTTACTGAGAGTAAATTCTCAGTCATGCCTGCTGTGACTGCTTGTTTCATACTGATGTTAGAATGGTGTTCATCCAACATGCTTGCAGCCACAGTGCTCTTGTTGATGATTATATTTCAGCATGTTAGCAAGTGTTACAAACCCAGCTCGTAATGGGGAAAGGGAAGTAACACACAACACAATCAATGGAGGAGATTGTGAATTTGAGTATATTTATTTTATAAAGACAGGTGGGTATTAATTGCAAATAGAAAAGGGCTGTCAAGTGCAGTCAAATCAATGAAACAAATATTACAAAAAGACGCCTCCGTAAAACAAAAGGAGCTAACTATCTGATGGCTAATAGACAGAAACACAAATATTCCTAAAACAAAAATTAACTAACTACACTGTGAAAACAGTGAAAACAAAAATAAAAGTGACCAGCACCTCTAAATCTAGTGAATACTAAACAAAGACGAAATCTATAATGAGTGCAGTTAATGGAAATCAGTGTTTGAATCTTGTTTGAATCTGAATAGTTTAACAAATCGTATGTCACAATACTAAAGGTGTCTGCCGCCATCAGCAGAGCATGCCGGCCTTTTATTGCAGCGGTCACTTCCGGATTGGCGGAGCCCTGCATGACCAGCCGCACCAATCCTCAGCCGCCGGGATCCGTCCGGGGCTGGAAGGACATGCCCTCTGGAGTCCTGACCTCTGCAACTCAATTGGACATATACACACACACACACATACACACACACACAGGAGTAGGACCCTATGGCTCAGGTCTGTAATAGCAAGTACTGGCTAATTGGCATTTTGCTTAAACAATACAGAAACTGATGTGTATATTTTGCAGTATTGGACAAATCCAAATAACAAATTTGACCGGTAGATGGAAAGTTAAGTGATAACTCAAGTTTTTTAAAATAATCCAGGGGATTGCATCAATCTTGAATGAATCTGTCCTGTGTATAAATGTTGACATATTTCAATGTGAACAAAAGCGTAGGATATTACCATCACAAATGTGTGGCATAGACAACCTGATAAGTCACAACGTAGTAAGAGGTGACATACTATTTCATAGCCAACCCAGTCTCACTCCAAATTGTGTAATACCTACGTTTGTCCACAGCGCAAAACGTAGTGCTCTTACAATAAC
>JAPZDY010000004.1:967644-978773 GCA_029783645.1 Ctenochaetus hawaiiensis | reverse complement strand
ACTAGTGTATACTTTGATTAATGTGCAATATGAAAAAAAATTCCTTGCAACTGAAATTCTGTGGATTTTTTTCTGCACTACACTATTTAAATTGCTTTATTGAATGGATTTTGCCGATCAGATACTGATGCTGTTGATGTAGATTATGAGAGTCACTACTTCAAAATGTTGATGCAAAGGTGTTTTTTTAAATAGGGCTTTTCACATAACCTCACCCAAAACATTTAATAGTGCTTATAAATAAACCAAAAAATCTGCAGTATTCCCTTCTATTAGTTGCTTACATCTCTTTACAAGCCTTTGCACCACTCCCTGTCACTTCTCATCTCACAGCAACTGTCTGAAATTAAATTTTGCTTTGTCTTTTTTCGATTCATGTGAATGCAGTTACTTGCCTTTTATGCTTACAATTGTAAAACCTTCTTTCCTGATGTGTACCTTAGTAGGCCACAATACACTGACCACAAAGAGGAAACTGTGTGGTTTGTAATATTAAGTCGTACAGATGACTGTTGTCAGCGCACTCTATAGAAAGGAGAGGCATATGTCAATCATCGGTACAATTTCATGATGCTCTCGTTGACAGCATCCTTTTATTGACTAACTGAGTGACAACTTGTGAATGGCATTAACAGAGAGCAGAAAAACAGAGTCTGGGCTATCTTTGTGCAGTGTCAGTGCTGTTGACAAGATCAGACAGCTTCCTTCTTCCTTCTGTGTTGTAAGGCAGGCAGATTCTAGTATTTGCTTTTATCACAGCAGTGTTTGGGTCGCATGAGAGGAACTGCACATATCTATCCTGTATCACTCCCATTCATACAGTTTGAAAAGGAATTTGGAATGACTGACTTAGACCAAACAGAAAAGATGAAAAACACTTTGATTTCAACAAGGTAGGCAGATAAATCACTAGAATTCAGCATCTTCAAGTATAGTCAAAATAATCAACAAGCATTAAAAAATCTGAAGTTGTTGAAGTTGTTTTCTTCAAAATCACTTTGCAGAATTGCACATTAGTGTCAAAGTGTTAAAGTTTTCATGAAGTCAAATATTTTTAAAGGTTTTATTACATATGCTTTGCTTTCTAAGTCTGATCAGGTTTGATGAGTGGGAACACAATTCTAAGGTGGTTTTTCATGTCAAGGAGTTTCATGTAAAGGAGTTTCCTGATAGACAGTGTTACTCGTTGTAGCAGCCCTTTGCTCTTTATCTCAGTAAGCCATGCATCCAACATTAGCTGGCCAGGTGGTAGCCAGTGTATTGGGAGCCAAACCCAGCAAAAATCACCTTGGTACTTTATTTTCTGTCTTAAAACTGGTCCTGTAGATCCCAAAGGCAGCTCTGTTGTCCAGTTGCTTAAATCTCCCTATCTGGAGGGTCTGGATTTTAGGACTACCATTGAACTGCATGATAAGGAGGTGAAATGCACAGTGCAACATGTTCCTCCCTAATTTTCCTTTCTGTACAAAAAGTAAATATATAGCAGATGACATTCCATAAGCAGATGCTGCCAGTCTGTATATATTTTACGAAAAGGTTTTAGAGCTTTATCACAAATTTAATGTATTTGAATGCAGCTAACAGACATAAGTGCTGTACCAGTTCTGTATCAGTTACATACAGTACTCATTTATTCTCTATTGGCCTGTTAAGTTTTTTTTAAAATGGTTGTGTGATATAGAGATGCATTTGAATTGTTAAAAGGGTATGTATGACCAAAAAAGAAATCATTACACTTCTAAGGCTGACTAACTCAGGCATTGACAACATAGCCATACATGGGTAGTCAAGCATCATTAGGGCTACAAACAAGCAATAATACAACAAACTCCTAAATACACAGTATGAAGTTTGTACCACATGAGGTCTCTCAATCATAACAGTGAAAACAAAGTTCATAGTTTAAAAATGACTCCATTAAGTTGTGCTGTCTTTATTGTTAAATAGCAATTACTGCAAATGAAAATTTATCTAACTGACTCAAGACAAGGCAGCTTATCAAAGTTTAATTCACCTGTGTTGACTTGCTTCCTCACTCTCTGAGTTGGCAACAGGTGACAAAATAAAACAGGCCATTACCTTAAAATAACATTGTCTACTTCTCTGGGTTCAAATATTGTTGGAAACATTTGGGATGATGTAAGTGCACAACTCAACAAAAAAATATAACAGTGGCTTATTTTTAGACATTTTAATTTCAAATCATTAAATTACAGTCATATTGTAACCAACAAGCCCTCCAACCTAAATGACAAAATACATATTTTCATCTAAGCAGACACTTCTAATGAATTGTCAAGGGGCTATTTAATTTGCAGCTCTACAACAATGTCACTCTGTAACACTAGATATATAACTGTTTCTGTTGTGGTGAATATTTAAAAGAGTAATGCTCCAATATAAAAATTCTTACTCTTTTAGACATACTTTGTAGAAGAAATACAACTTATATCCAGCACAAATGGTTTATCAGCTACTGTTAGCTAACTGTATATTTTAGAAAGATGGGACAATATTCAGGCTTGAGAAGTGGTTTAGAGAACAAGATATTTACAGGTTAAAACTTGTACTTGTGGAAACTGGTGAGAGAAATTTTGATATACATATAAATGTTTGTAAAACCTGCATTTGGTACAGCAAGCAAGATCTGCTGACTACCCTAAGATGGTAAGTGGACTGTATTTATATTGCCCTTTTCTAATCGTGCGACTATTCAAAGCACTTTACAACAACATTCACCCATTCACACACTAATGCCAACCTGCTCATTAGAAAGTCATACACACACACATATTCATATGCCACTGGCGTCTGAATTTGGGGATCAAACCACCAGTAGTTTTAGATGAGTATTAGTAGATGACCTGCTCTACCTTCTGAGCTACAGCTGCCCTGACAAAAAAGATCGAATGAGGATTTTCAGTTGTCAATTCCACTGGAGGGTTATGAGTGCATTTTGATAAAATAACACACTGGAGTCTTCTTTTCTTTTTTTTTTTGTTAAATATTAATTTATGCACGATCCTATGAATCCGTTTTGGTCAGTCTTGCTTTGGACTCAAATTGTGCTCAATTGAGGTGATCTACCAGGCCTCTACACTTGTCTTTATTCTCAGTATTTCTCAGGGATAGTTATATTCATACCCTCAGTTCCAATCCCTTGATGATGCAAACACAGTCCAAGAAGCAGCAAGCAATTTTTTTTCTCTAAGACTTTTAATCACTCTCTTTAGTAGATAAAATAGAGACCTAATCAGAATCAAAGAATAAAACATCAGTACAGTGATACTTTAAAGAAGAGAGGGAGAGAGCAAAATTCAAGACATTTATTGATCCTGGATATCAGAGGAGGTTTAATGGACTGAAGGCAGTGAAAATAGCAAATTCTGACTATTCATGTTTACGGGTTTTTGTATTTATCTTACATTTTTTGTTGTGCAAGCATATTTTTTCTCATGTCACACTAAAAAGTTAGAAAACACAGAACTTTTCTTCTTATTAACAAATCTGCGGTGGCTTTCCATTGAAAAACAAGTTAACAGCCAGTGTGTGTGCTTGTGTGTTTCCTCACAGCAAGGGAAATGCTACCAACATGTGTAAGGAGCCTTTGTCTGGTGGAGTGCAGTAAAGCCTTTGAAGAAGTGGCCTCATGGCCTCAGTGGAGGCTTTCCCTCACACACAGTCACACACACATTGTGAACATTGCATCACTACAGAGTGTAACATTGTTCACATTTTACATAGTTGGATAGATTGACCGCTTCTGATACATTGTTGCCACAGGAGACCTAATTTGGTACTCCAGCACAAACAAAGGTCTCAACATCTACACAACAAAAGTGCACAGCATCTTTTTTACACCAACATGGAATGTCACCCAATTTCCTAATATTGTAGTCCTGCATCTAAGGAACTCTAATAAAACAACAACAACAAAACCATTTCACTGCATCCAGAGTTTTGGTTAAGTTAATGAGCTCAGCAGAAATAGAAAGACCTTTTGATTGATTGGGTAAACAGCACTGTTTACAAAAAGATTGAGCAATACGCTTAAGAAATTCAATAGATACACTCTGCTCGAAGTCTGAAATAAGGCAGCAATGAACCTTTTGTTTTGATTTGATTCTGATTTTGTTTTGAACAATATGTATATACTGCTGCTAGAGGTCTTTTAAAATAACAGTGAATATAGAGTACAAAGTTTGAGGACACTGAAAAGTTTTGAGTTATAGGATAAGGAGATTTGTTGATTTATTATTTTTATTTTTTTGCCTAGTTTATGAGTTCATTTAACAGGAAACTGTTACAACACATCCGCTGAGCAAAAGTTAACTTTATATCTAATTTGTAGCTGCAATTTAACAGCCAGATGAATTTTTTTCTTGTCCTTGAAACATTTCAATATTTGAAATATACTTCATCTGTAGCAGTCAGCTGGTAACTATGTTAATGTTAGCCACTTTCAATGAAGCATGAACAAAGCAGCTGATTCCAGTCAGCTTGTGAAAATGAATTTAATCAATTCCTTTTCCTCCTTGAATTAACCTTTCACTAAATTTCATGAACGTCAAACATTTTTAGAGTGTCAAGCCAAAAAATGAACAAGAGTAAGGCCACAGCTGTTTACCATCTAACTGTAAAGGGTTTCAGAAATCATAGTGTAGAAAACACAGACAAGTGAATATGAACAGTCATTGAAAGCTTGTTCTGTTTGAAGTGGGGAGGAAATGCTACTTCATTATCGCCACATCTGACCAACAAAGATGAAAGTAGTATCAGATATGGAGGTCAGCAGGTCAATGTGGAGCTGCCAGGGGTCTCCCCTTCCTGCTGACAGATGGATGGCCTTCAGGCAGAGCATGTGACGAGACCCCCAGTCCTGCAAGAGCACACACAGTTTCCTTCCTCTGGCACCCTCTCACCCCTCCTCTCTGCACACATCAGTAACAACACAACACTCAGAGAGGGGTTATTCGGAGGTGTGTGTTGTAAGTCTACAAAAGCTATAAAAATAATTCAATAATGTTCATCCTGAATTAGCACTTGAAGACATCTTGGCCCTCGTGCATTGCACTGGTTGCACCTCTTACAGTAAAGCCATTGGGTGCAGTTACAGACATTAAACTCAAAATAGTGTGGTTGGATATGCTTTATTTTGTTCATGTCTTTGAATAGGTTACATTTCTCTTTAGCTGAAATGGATTTCTTTAGATCTGTATTTATTTAACTTAGGAACTGTACATTTCTGTACTGCTGTAAGAGAGATCTGTTTTCTTTAATGTACCTTGCTGGTAATGAACTGAAAATTACCAAACATAGCTTTCTATAACAACTTAATGGAAATGTGTTGCTGACTCACTACATCAGGATGTATCCTCCGAAGGATGTATCCTTACCAAGACACATTTCAATTTAACTACATCTCTATCTATCCATCTTTTTTCTACAACTGCTTCTCTGCTTGTGGGTGTGGGTGGCTGGAGCCCAGTGTCTAATGACTGCCAGTCAAGCTCAGGGAAGCAGAAGCAGACCAACTCATTCACACCTACAACCCATGTGTTTGGACTGTGGGAGGAAACCCACACAGGTAGAGAACATCAGTGTTGGGCAGGTTGCTTTTAAAATGTAATTTATCACAGATTACAAATTACTGTCACTTAGAGTTCACAAGTTACTTTACAATAAAACTGTCTTTGTAAAATAATTAGTGACAAATTACACAACTTTTGCTGATTTTAGTATAATGTTGTCTTTTTTTTGTTTAGTTTTGTTGTCCTTGTTCTTATTTGAATCTCGTTTTTTAAAAAGGCAGAGTTGGTCATTAAAGTCATTTTTATTTGTAATAATACCATGCCACTGTAGCCTTTGTACAACATGTTCTTATGGTATACTCAGCTATGATTGGTTGTGAAAAGATTTTTTCCAACAAGCGTTATCACCCTTTATTTGCATGTCAAAGACAAAACTGTTTTAATCTATATGCCTATATGTTCTTGATATGGTAAATGTAGTAAAAAAATGAAATTCTGCAGCTCTATTAGTGATGTGAAATGTTGTTTTTTTACTCTAATCACTAAAACACATTGCTTTATCCTGTGTTCCCCAACACTTAACATAATGCAATTCCACACAGGAAAGCCTTGGCTTGAGCTCAAAACAAAAAACATTGCTAACTACTAAATAGACATGGCCTGTCTTTCAGTAAATAGCATTTTAATTTGTCATATTCAGTGTACATGGGGAACCACTCCTTAGTTATTTGCTTAATAGTGCCCCTTTTGGTCAGAAAGCACCCACTGTACACTGTCACTTATTTCTTCTGTATGTTTTGCATCTAAGAACATATTGTTGTCAGTGTTACGCAACCAGAATAAGAAGTGAGTTACATTTGTACAAAAGTCAGTCCACATTCATGCTGATGGCTCTGTGAGGCTGAACTGTAGCACAGGAGTGTTTCAGCATGCCAACATACTCACAGTGACAATGACTCATCTTTAATAAAAACAATGATAAACACATTAAGTGTGGTAGGGCTTCGTTGAACTGATGGGACCTGTAGGGTGGATGATAATAATCAAGTTAAATATTATTAATTAACTTTCAGAGGACCAAATACACCTGCAGCAGTTAATTCAATAATGTGATAACAGCTTAAATGTCAACTTGTTTAACACCTCTTAGATGTTTCTCTTATGATTGTCTCAACTAATTCTCACATGAAAGCACTGAGTTGATTTCCTGTCTTGAATTACTGGTGCAGGTGATTAGGATCAGGGGCTCCGGGCCATTATGCAGTCAAGACTACAGCCACTACATTTCTTTTATTGTTGTAAAAATCTGTCTTCTCAAGAGAGAGGGTGCCTAACTTCCTCCTCTCCCTTATCCCCCAAATGATTTTGCTGTTGTTCTGCCCATAAACTGCCTCTGCTCTGTATTTTGTTTGCATTAAGGGCTTCTTCCTAATTATAGCTCTTGCTTTATTGATGATGAAGCAGTTTCCTAGGGACAAAGGAATGTTTTTGAGTCATTATTTTGCCTCGCTTCCAAAGACCTTACACTTACTATTGGATGTTAAGAATCATGGTAACACTATAAGTTGTTACACTTTTGCACCACTTTAAAAAGAGTCCTCTAAGGAAAATGTTCTTTCTGACATGCAGTCCATACGTATGTATTAGAACAGTGTCACACTCTATGGTGGCCGACCCTGTAGATTGGCTCCGAAAGGAAACAATTACTACAAAGTTAAACTGCTTACTCTCAGCTTTAAGAGTGTTTACATCCGCATTAAGTATGCTGGAATGGAAGACCCCTTTTAACAGTGAACCCAGCTTTGGGGGACAGAAAGTAAAACAAGTTAACAGAAACTATTGCTTAAATTAATTGGCCACTCTAGCATATTCCATGTTATGGAGGCAGTTTTGTCATGAGCAAGTGCAAGGACCGAAATGTCTTTTGAGAAGAACTTGTTGAACCATTGTATGTTATTTTGTGGCATAACACAGTGACTTATTCGTCATAGGGTTCTTAGAGACATCATAGATGCGGCCAGGAGAAGGCTGGCAGCGAGACTGGAATTTTTGATGAAAAGGGTATAAGTACTTCTGCCCTCAAAGTTGGTTGGATGTCTTGTCATACGTTGTAATTCTCTTGTTATAAGTACAATTAGGCCTTTTAAGTCGTGGCTGGGTAATAAAGGAATAAAGGAGGAACCTTGTTGAGGAGGAAGTGGGCGTGTTGTCTTCACTCCAGTGATTCTGCACAATGACTGAACACTGAATGCCACCCTGCTGTTCTTTTACACAGCAGAGCTCCACATTCTTGTGCTAACTCCAATAAACAAATGGGCAGGTATCAGATATGGACAATGCAAACTAGAGCATTAAACCTGTGGATTTTATAAAAAAGTAATCAAATAAATTTGTGAAAGCTTCTAATAAAATATAACTGAAAAGAGAGGGTGAAGGGTTAGTGAGGCTTTAAGGAAATAAGTGAGGTCAAACAATTTTAAGATTGTGAATCAGTCATCACAGGTAGCAGATTTATTTCTTTATTATGGATTTTGAATAAAAAATGAGAGAACAAAAAATGTATGAAAATTCAAATCAGTGTTCGAGTGGATTTCCAACAGTATTTATCAAAGGCAGAAAATAGAATGTCAAGAAAAGCTGTAGATACTTAAAAGAAAGGCATTTTTTCATGTTTGTTGACATCAGAAACTATTCTGATTTCAATTACAAATATGTACAATAAAAGAGACAATGAGAAAAACTCTCTGTGTAATGTTCTCCTGAATTGTCATTGTGTTTTGAAAACTAAAAGAATACACAATGATCCAAAGATAAGAATAACATAGAAGAACAATAATGAGTATTGCAACAAATAATTACCAGCCCCTGACTCTGGTTTCAAAGAAGCTTTTTCTCACAGCAAATAGCAGCTTCCATTGTAGATGTGAGTATAAAGCAATTAAGCTGCCAGACTAAAGCTTTGAGATGTAATGCTGGTTGTGGTCACAGGCTTTAAGAGAAACCAGAAAGAAAATGACACTCTGCTAGACTTGGTTGTTATGTTTAAGGTTCATACAGGCTTATTTTATAAATGAACATTTACCTGTTATTCACATTGGCCAAGAGGGAAACAGTAAACCAGTATACAGTTTACCTGACAACAAATAATGATAGACCAGACTCTGTTTGTGTGCTGCATCGTCCCTTGTGGTCTGAGTATCGGAAGGCTTACAATGAAAGGAAAAGATGGTAACTCAGCCTGCAGTTCCACCTCATTCATCACGTAAAGCAGAGAAGGAAATAGAGGAATGAAATGATGTGGTTGCTTAGTTGCAGAAAAGACTACAGAGGAAGAAAACCAACGAGGAAAAGTAAGACTACAAGTTTCTTTGATGAACTGACAATAGAAATGGAGCTGTACTGAAAGTAAACCCAATACATGAGGCAGTTGTGGCAGCAGAAAACATGGATGGAAGATAAAAGTAACACAGGGGAGGGCACATTGTGATAAAACATTCATTTCGGAAAGAGATTGTGGATGCATGATTTGTTGTAGTATTAATTTCTGCCGATCCTGACTACAGTGGAACTACAGAGTTTTCAAATAAAAACAAGGTCAAGTCTTAACAAAGCCAACGGGTATGTGTTTTAAAATAAACCACAGAGGCAGAAGAAGCTTTGCCGTGGTTATTTGGTCTGCACCATGGTTGCAAGTGTTGACAATCTGACCACTTTAATATAAGCTAGTAGGCAAATTTTATTAAAGTCAAAATGTATTTTTGAATAAAGGAGCATAGAAACAGTAGTAAGGTAACACAGACAATAAAAAATGTGACACATCAAAAAGTTTGCATGCTGAAGTATAATAATAACAATAACCTCCTTTACAAATCACCTTTATATTATAAATTTAGTTCAAAGATATTGCATGCGCCTGGTGCTTAACATAAAACAATTGAATTAAAAAAACATTTATTGAAAATTCATGTAAAATAAGATTACAAAAAAATTAAATTAAGCAACAATAGAAAAAGACCACATAGAAAGCTAAAAATCAAATAAAACATTTTTTTCAAAGACGTGCAGCAATGCAAAGCACAAACAAGACTTTTATGCCTGTATCAGAAAAGCTATAGCCAGCTAAAGGCCAAAGTGACAAGCCTTGATATCTACAGGCAGTGTATTCCGTGGCTTTAGGGATGAATGTGACAAAGGCTGAATTCCTGATTTTCATTTGGTTGTTTCTGTGAACCTCAATTAAAATTCTGGATGATAATGTTTTAACATACTTTATACACGTTAAACATGACAAACAAAATTGATTACATGATAATGATGATGATAGTAATAGTCAGTAAATATATATTCTCTTACACACACACAAAAATGCACACAAGATCAGGCTTATAGGAAGAAACAAGGCCGTGTTTAGTCAGCTCCATCCAATAAGTGAAAACCCAAAGTAGGACCAACATCAGTCCCAATAATCTCAAATCTCAAAAGCAACATAGCCGAAAACATCAATAAAAAAAACAAGCAAATAAACAAAAAAAGGGTAGTTCAAAAAAGTAATCAAGTGAGTTATCATACAAATATCTGACACTGACCAATTGTAATTTATTTAGTAATTTTTTTCACTTATTTAACATTTATCACACTTATCAAAAAAGTCATGTAAAAGCAAAGATGGCAAAGGATTCCCTTCTTGCTTACTGACTGGGGTGCTAATTATTAGCAGTGCACAATTTTTTTCATCCTTTAGCACTACAATACTACAAAATTAAACAGCAGTTTCCTTCAAATATCTTCCCAAACAAGAAACAAGAAAATACTACGTTTTTCATGAGTTTGCATCTGCTGCATGATGGCGCAAGCAAAGTTGATGAGTTTTAGCTTCACTAATTCTTACAGAAGGATTTAATGAACATCATAGCTACTGAAATGTCTCTGATTTATCTTAGACTGTGATCAGTGTGGTATTAACAGAGATCAGTGCTACAATGAATGACACATTGCTTCTCTCAAAATAGAAGGTATGCATTGCAGCATTACTTTTACCTCTTTAAATATCACTGTAATTATACTGTGCTGTTGGTGAGCATAAATTGCTACTTGCTCAGAGCTACATTTTTCTATGCTTCTTGATTGTTCACTTACTCAGAATGTGTCTCTTCACTGTGTCATGATCCTGTAGAGAGACCCATACAAATCAGTCAGTGATTTAAAGTGCTTCTAAATAAAGCACAGTGCAGATGGTAAGTGCATGAAATAGAATTTAAAGCTTCAACACAGGTTTGACAGCAGCTGGATGTAGCTCATTACAGGCAGTAATTTGTTTCAGGAGGTTCTCTGGAACTGCAGATGATGTGCTTTTGGGCAATCAGACAAGGTATATAATTTTAAGGCTGCCAGAATTTACTCTTAACTTGTTGCTCTTATGATTATGATTAAAATTGGTTTTAATTGTCAGTTAGTATGTACACTGCTGTTGGCAGAGCTTGTTGTCAGAAGAATGACAAGCCCATGGCATAGAATAAACACAGAGGGCTCTAATTTCGTAGCGCAGCGCAAGGTGGCGCAGCGCAGCGCACCCTGCGCAGCCTCCGCAGTGGTAATTTC
>JAPZDY010000004.1:947787-965014 GCA_029783645.1 Ctenochaetus hawaiiensis | reverse complement strand
ATTGATGGTAAACGTCAATAAAGAAGACAATACACCAGTCATTTGTCAAAGAGTTTATCTGTCTGCTTAGCTGTGTTCAGGTCGAACAGTGAGAGCAGAACAGGTAAAAATTCAAATTACTAATCCTTTTGTTTATAACCCAATACCTGCATATCAACTGATGAATTATATTATTTCTCCTAATGTACATGCACACTCACATTCACCTCCAATACCCTAAACTTGTTTTGATGTAATTCCTTCTTTATGAGTTGGATTGTTATATTTTTTCCTTTTATCCTTTTGTTCCGTTGTGTGACAGGTAAGCTTTGTACAGTAAACTCACAATCTTGATTTGTGGCATTTAGTAATGCTAGTGGATTAAGTTAGACTTTGCTTTTCCTGCTTCCCTTTAACACCAAACTAACTTTACTACTTCAGATGTTTATGTGCCCGGAGTCCTACCTTTAGCATAATAAAAAAATTAAAAAAAAAAAAAAAAGAAATCATGAATTAATCATCCAACTGTAGGCTTCAAAGACAGCATAGGGTTATAACGAAATAATGAAGCAGTGTTCACATGAAACATCCCTGGTTTAGTTATTTAGCCCACCAGGACTGGACATCAAATAGCTGCTTTGCCCTGGTTGTATTATTTGATCTCAAAGACGTGCGTGCTCACAGAAACACATGCGCATACAAGGAAGACTAACAGAGAAACATGCACCCATACACCCACTCATACTGTCACACACACACACACACACACACACACAATCACACATATATACACAGTGCAGCTGAATAGGAAGTTGGGCTTTTTACTATCAGTGGACAATTATTGTGCAGCAGGAATAAAGTAAATGATGTTACATAGTGATTTGCTGCCAGAGGATAAGCGAGAGGGTGCCCACTTTGATGCTGTGAACTGCAGCTGTGATTACAGATGTTTATTTTAGGGGCTGTGTTTTTTTCCTGGGAATTCAAAATATATACTGTTAGTATACAGTAAATAAAACGTATGTTCATAGTTCTTCTGCAAAGGTTTGCCTCAGTCAGTGCAGTCATTCCTTAATTCCAGCTTCAAGATTGATTTAAATATTGTGTTACAACACAAGTTGTACAACAAATTTATTTGACAACTAAAACAGAAAATCATATGAATGTATTAATAATTATTAGGTTCATGAAATGAAAATCACAACAGTGGATTCTTCTCTATCTCTTGCCATACTGCTGCAGGGTGAACAGGCTGTAGCTGGGGTGTGTATTGCCTTTACACATCCTTTGGGGCTGTGTACACCTCGCCTGACAAACATTACTGAAGCTTGCTAACTCTGTACAAATGATATTTTGGGTTGTTTTAATCGCCTTTTGCAGAGCTTTCCTGTCCATGGCTGTGCACATTAAATACCAGTTGGTGATATTTCCAGTCAGAATCACTCTTCTCAAACATTTTACAAGATTATGGCACTTTACTTTCCTGGGTGTCCTTTAGACATAAAATTATTCATGAGCTTTTTTAAAATTAATTAATCAGTCCAATTATTTTTTTTTCTTTAATGGGGTAGAGATGTGTGATGTATATGCCATGTTCTCTGTAATGTCGATTCCCAGGAATGTAAATCAGTTCACCTGTTCCACATCAGCTCCACCAATGTAGACAAGCTGTGTGCCCTGTCTCCTTTTTTCTTAAAACAACTATCAGCTCTGTGTTGATTTTGAGCTGTAGAATGTTTTCTGTGCACCACTCTGTGAGATTGTTGATTTCCTCCTGAAATAATTTGAGGAAACATCCTCATTAGAGGATGATGTCAGCCACATACATCTCCAGGGCTCTCTGTTGAGCTCTTGACTGGTGGAGATGTGGATGCCAATGCAGACTGTCTGGTGTCTGTGTGTTAGGAGGTCCAATATCAATTTGCAGATTGTGGTGCCCATGTCAAGAGTGCTAAGTATTCATATAAACTGTTTACAACCGCTGTGTAGATCAGTTGTAAGGCAGGTGTCCTATGTACAGAGGCTATATGTCTTTGCTGCAGCAGCCCTAAGTTTGATTCAGCCCAGGAGCCCTCCCTCCTCTCCCCCCATTCCTCCAGCTGTCCTGTTACAAAAATAAAGGCAAAAAAAACCACCTCAAAAAATGCTAAGTTTGTGTCCAAATGTTCTGTTACGGGTGCTGTGTTTTGAAAGACAGAGTGGAAGGCAGAGAAGATGGCATCTTCTTCTTTTTGTTTGTTCTGAATGCAAACTGGTTAGAGTCAAGGCTGGCTGAGATATTCTTCATGCGCTGGAGAGCCATTTTTTCAAAGCATGTAAGAAATGTCCTACAAAAACCACTCAAAACTCAAAAGGAATCAATTCAAACAAAGCAGCCTGATAATTGTTAGATTTTAGAACCATCACTCATTTTTCTGATACTTCAGCTGGTTAGAAAAAACAGGTTTTCATCCCAAAAGATCTTCCTTTTATTTAGATAAAGAACTAGTGGGTGAAATCTTTAGGTGGGATGAAATTCTGTTTACTCCTCTATAAACTGATTATGATTGAGGATGATTATGATTACATTTCTTCAAAAATAAACAAAGGGCAAAACTTGTGTGGGCTTGTGTCATTATAGGCCAGCAGGATCAAGCCACTCACAGTGAAGAAGTCCGTCATGTAAAACCTGCAGTTTAAAGCTGTGAGTTGTTACATAGAAAACAGAAACCTGGAACAAACATTTTTTTAACTTGATAGACAAATGCTTGTTCGAGCAATTTAAGTCAAATGTGAAATGGAAAAATCAATACTGCAGCATACAATGAACTTACAGGTCAAAAGCTGATGGATAAATGTTATCACTGAAGGCATTTTAGATGCAGCGGTTCAGCAGATGTAATGAAAACCCTACAGGCTCTTGAACACACATGGAGACTGTCGACCTTGTGATGAGCTGGAAAATGCAGTGCTTAGTTGAACATTGTTAAAAGGCTGGTGGTTCAGGAGGGTTGTTCTTCTTCACTGGACCAAGGTTTAACCTGTAGTGGCCCCGGAAAACGAGACAGCTGACTTCCACTCCTCCCACACAGAAATCTTTGATCAGCAAACAGAAAGAGCAGCCAAACACAGATGTGGTCCACTTGAACTGGATGGCATTATTGTTGAAAAAGTTAACAACAGATACAAAAAAATAGCCACTGCAGTAATACTAAGGCATCTGAAATTGATGGAAACAGTAGTTTAAAGTCTAGACATGTGGCTGTTGGTTAGTCAGGCTGGTCAGCTACTTTGACCAGACTAAATTTAATCTCTACAACTATTAAACAGATTTTCATGATCCCTAGAGTATGAATACCGATGTTGTTGATCTCTAAACTCTTCCTTTAGAGATAATATGAGGTTGATAGATTTATTTTTTTGGGAAACATCTTGATAATAATTCACATTACTACAACTTAGCTCCAGAGCAAAATGTCTGCTTGACATTAGGTTACATTTATTTTTATTCGTGATACCCAGAGGATAACGGAAGGAATATCCTGACCAATTATCAAATATAACCAGGAAAACTTTTTAATTTGTTCAACTCTCAGCTGCAGTTTTATGTAAGAGAGAACATTAATAGTTAGTAAAACATGAGTCCCTTCACAACTGGTGTTGACAGGGATATTGAAAGAAACCTCAGTGTCCCTGTTTGATGCTGTTATAATGATGTTATCTCCTTAATGCTGCAATTTCATTTGCAACTGGATGAGAGTTTGATGAATTTGAACTGTAAGACTTAGGCTGTTTTATTTCTCCAGTGCTTCTGAAACCATCCAGTCACTGTTATTGAGGTACAAGCTGCAACCACTGAGAACAGACTTGTCCATTACCTCCCGAACTGGGCAGTGTTCGTTTAGACATGATAGAGAGTGGCACTGGAGCTTTGTAAGGGACTGTGCTGTCTCTATTTCCCTTTGGGTCCTGCCTCCCTCATTAATTTTCTGATGACTCTGCAGTGATTCTGTTTAGAAATGATGGGCAGCAAGGGGAGAACATAGTCCTGGGAGACATTTTCATGGAAAGGGCTGCAAGAAATCATGTGCTTTAAACCTACCCAGGACCAGGTACATAATGCTAGCATCAGACAGAAAATGATGCCTCACAGCTCATGTTATTCCAGAGGAGGCTGTTGTACTGTGGAGGACTACAAGTACATGGGAGTTCATGTCGACCACAGACTGAACTGGAAGACCAAAACTGAAGCTGTATTGAAGACAATGAGCAGATTCTGTTTCCTGGGGAAGCAGGAAACCTTTGCAGTGTGAAGATAGTGTTAATCTTTTGCAGTGTGTTGTGGCATTGCACTGTTCTTTGCTGTAATCTACTGGAAAGCAGCTGGAGCTGGCAACACCAAGAACTTAATAAACAGAGTGAGAAGCCCAACTGGGTAATTTGTTGCAAATCAGACATGTTTAAAATTGTGGTGGAGAGGATGATGTTATAATATTGACCAAACCTTCTATGACTAACAGTCAAAGGGGAAACTTGCTTTCACAGTTCAGCTTTGTTTTCAGAAGGACAATACAAGAAATCTTTCCTACCAAGAGCAATTACTCCTCTAACTATAAACCTTTAACCATGTATTTCAGAAAAGTTTCAGAAACCTAATTGTCTGATGGGCTAGTATTGTCCTATATTAATAATTTAATTATTTTAATATAAATCTTCTTAGAAGTTCTGGTCAGCATTTTTTTCTTTACCTACAGGGTCAATCAGGCCACATTTCCTCCCTGTTTCATTCTAACTTGCTGCTGACTTTAACAACAAATTAGAGTATTTCTCTAAATGTCAAAATATTCACTTTAGTCCTTAACAAACTAGTTAATTGGTAAAAGGCCAGTAATGGATAGTGGTACAGGTGAATATGTAAAAGTTGAAATATTTGTAAACTGTGTGGAAAGCTGTCACACACACAATGCTGGGGAGCATGATCTAGCAGGCATTTGTCCATTTTTATTTTCTGTATCCTGCTGTCTGTAAGCTTTGAAGTCTGATTTTTTAAAATATTGCCATTTTATCAAATCTGCTTTATATTTTTATATATGCATTCAGTAAATGTTAATGTCCATGTTGAATCCCAGTCCTACAGAACAGGGAGAGCAAAAACACGGGACAGAGATATAAAATGAGTGCTGTCCTCATTCCTTCACACTGAAATGATAAAAAGCATCATCAGTGTCCTACTTGTGGAGTTTAGGGGTAACACTGTCATATTTACACACACACACACACACAAACACACAGTCTGCCTTTATGCTCGTAAGGTCATTTAGTTTTTTTTTTTTTTGTTTATTCCCAAAGAACAGCCTGTGGAACCCTATCACTGCATGCCGTAGACCCTGTCGAATCCAAAGTCAGTTCGTCTTCTCAGAGAAATTCAGTGACATAACCTTAGGTAAAAGTAGTCCAGTATAATTTGCCGTTCTGGGATTGTGGGTGAAAGCTGTGTTACTTTTCTTTGAGAGCAGTACACACTAAGGAACACCCACACACTCATCATATGTCATTAGTTGAAGTACAAGTGGTTGATCCGCAGAGGCATCCAGATGTTTCTAATAACAAATGAAACCAGATCAGTTTCCACATCTATATTCCATAAATACACCTCAGCCTATCTGATGCCTGTAAATCCTTTTGACCCGCAACTGCCACTCAGGTTTAGAACCAGAGCAGGCAAATATTTTCAAAAATCTTTTATCATTTTTTTTTCAGTAGATATACTGGCAGTTCAGGAGCAGATCGCCTAATCCTGCCTCCACTTGAAAGTCTGGAGATGGCATAATTGTGGTCTACAGTATATGCACTGTTCGTGTGTGGGTGTGTGTGACATGACAAAAAAAGCCTGAGAATAGGCCACTGTATCTGTGGGATCATATAAGCCATAAAGCCCAGCTAATACTTAAATCCTTTTGATATTAGGCACTCCACTGCACTTCTGGGGAAGGGCCAGCTAGATGCCTGTCCATGTTTATCTTTACATAGACTGATACAACATTTGCTACTCTTTTTAAGGCTTCTGAACAACACCATATAGGCTCAATCTGAATACTGAATAGCGTAAATCTTCCACTTTTCTAAAATTGTTCGACACTGCAGATGTGCACAAAGGCCAGTTTACTGTGAGGCTGTTTAAACTTTTCTGATGACAAAAGACAAAGTAAACTTACAAATAAAATTGATGTGAATTTCAAGGTTTTGACTTCACTTGCATATTAAAGGAAGTGCTGCTGGAAACTCTTTTATAACAATAAGTAAGTTTACATGAGCATTTGCTGGTCCATACTAGCCATAGCGTATGGGGGGTTACATCTCCCTTAATTTACCCAACAAGGAAATGTATCTGTCAGATATTTGCAGTTGACACTTTATTGACACACTTCATTACATTTCATTTTATTTCTATCCGTATTCCTCATTAAACTGGCTGCAGTGTTCACTAAACCCTGTTTCATGATAAGTTTATCTCACCAAGCAAATGTGATCATAGCAAATGTGTCCACACTTCGGAAGCCTTTGTCAAAGTTGGTTGCCCCTTTGTTCCTGCTTGTCCTCTGCATGCAATGCACTGATCTCTAACGCATGTATGCAGAAAATCAGTCAGAGGACAATATGGCTAAAGCACAGTTTGTTTAACTGGCACAATCTCCGATGCAGCTGTTAAAAGTGTACTGTGTAGGATTTGTCAGTAGCTATTTATAAACACAACACAAGATCTTATAGTATATCAGAGAAAAAAAACATTATTTTCTGATTATTTTATGGCGGTTATATCCCAAAGCACAAAAACTTGCCCATACCTCACACAACCCCACCAGAAGGTGCCACAACACTGGATTTTATGTAAATGTAGCCGAGGGGCGTGCTTCATCCTGTCTAATGTGGATGCTCTCTGTTCTGCTGTGTGTGTGTGTGTGTGTGAGAGAGAGAGAGAGTGTGTGTCAATCAGACTCACAGACCTTCAGCTCTTTATACATCTATGACACAAACAGAGAGCAGAGGATAGAGATAGAGACAGCCATGTTCCCTTGATGATACATCTTTGGAGTCCTGACCTGACACCCCACATGCTGTTATTTACTGGGGGCTACGCTCCCACTGCCCAAAGGCCGAGTTCAAAAACTTTCTGTACACTACAAATTCGGAGGAAAAGCAGAAAAATATAAGCAGAATTATGGGTCTCTGCAGATACATACACTGCCACACACCTTTTGTTGGTCATTAGTAATGATTATGAGAAACAAATATTGTATGAGTCTACATAGTTTTAAAGAAAATCTCTGCTGTGTATAACCAAATAATCCAGTGCTAATGTTGATCATCTGTATGTAAATACATCAGACTGGAGGATGAGCTGAGTTACCTTGGTAAATCAGCTCTTGAGAATACAGGTGTAAATGCACCCAAGATGTGCTGAGAGCTTACTAAATCTGATCATTTAAACCGCATTTAAAAGTGTGGATGGAAATGTGTCCTTGGCCACAAATATGGACTGTCTATTCAACTGATGTCTGCTGTAAAGGCACACACAATTGTGCCGTATTGAAAATTTGGCAATGATTACAATATATCAAATTGTTTCTATCCCTTTGAAGACATCACTTCATCGCTGTAGCTGCCTGTTGACTGTTACACAGCCACGTAGCGAAAGAAGTCTGACTATACCAGACTACCTGGTGTCTTAGAGTAAATCGTATCCACCAACATTAGTATCACTTTAAACACACTAGGCCCTATCTAATGTTTGGAGCAAAGTAGCGCACAGCAGGACACAAGTGCCACTGCACCCATGGGTAAAAATGAGGTGTAGTTAATCGCACTGACGATACACTGCTCTCTTAAGGAAGCAGAGAGCATCTGTGCTTTAGACCATAAGTTAGCCAACATATGGGTCCACAAGGTCCTGGAGCACCTGGCTTTTAAAGGGAATGGCATATGACATTCTGATTGGTTTAACTGATGTGAAGCCCAAATCACATATATGACTAATTGAGTGTCTGAATAGAACGCTTTTCAACCCTTACTTTGCCACCAGATTATCCGCTGTAAACTAGCAAAGTGGAGCTGGATGGGCCATTAGTGCACTTAGCACCTCAGGCCATGCACCACAGATTGCTGAATAAGGGCCCACTGTGTCAACTGATTATTAACCATTATTAACTTTTTGTTTTTGTTTATGTGGTTTTGTTGTGTTTCTTCTAACAAGTTGGTCAAAAACAACAATGCAACGGGTCTTTACAAATACAAAGATGTGTTTGCAAAGGAAAAACTGGAAAAAAAAATGGAAAAATACTTTTTTACCAATCAGCTCAGTTGAAAGAAGCCATGCCCTAATAAATCAACAGGGGATGGAGTTAAAGGTGAGGAAATATGTCATTTATGCAAAGTTGTTGAGTTTAACATTACAGTTGTAATGCAATTAAATAAAGCTCTGCAGTTACAGCAGCGCTCACTGTTAATAACACGGTACTAACAGTCGACATTGGTTATAGACTTCATGACTGGCACTGTAAGCCAAGTAGGGAATGACAGTTGGGAATTATTGTTTTATTGAACATTTACATCTCTTATGTTGTTACTTGTAAAACAGTTGATGCATTTTATTTAGAGAAATGCTTAGGGTGTACTTCATATTTTGATTGTTTTTCTGCAAAATAAGTTTGGATAAGGACTTAACGCTTGGGTTTGTGCAATGGGATACAAAGCCTGACTGATTGTTAACTTCCAGTCCATCAGGCTGTCTGCATGAGGACCGCAGCTGACCTGCTACTGCTGCGGAAACATTAACATTATGAGATGCAAGAGCACTGGCAGAAATAAAAAACACATAATCTGCTATTAAATCTGGCCTTTCAAAGTCCCCACACACTATTGTACACCCACACAATGTTTTCACTTGTTTGGCTGATTAGACCTCCCCTTGGGATTCTGTGGGTGTTATCAGGCTGTTCTTGATTGATATCTGCCTGACTTCTCTGTTAGTTTTGTTGCTCCTGCACCTTCAAGCAAATATAGAAAACAAAATGATAACAAAAGATTTTATTACCCAGAATAATGATAGCATTTTATGGTTGTCTAGTCAATTCATGTATCATTTAAGGCAGGGAGGATGTGTTTAAGTAAAGTTTTTAAAGGCTTGTGTGTACAAATTCAAGTCAGCATAATGCAATTTACCTTTAAGAACTGGCAACACTAACCATGTTAACCATCATTTGTATAAAAATGATGACAAGTATAATAACACTGTCCTCTTAAGCTATATAATTAAAAAAAAACATAACAAACTGTTCTTTTATTGAAGTATAGTATAGTGGTATTTTATTTAGTCACCAAACATAGTACAATAAATACAAACAGCCCATATAAATAAAGTCAGCAGTCCATGTATAAAATAGTGACTGAACAGATATGGGCAAAAACAGATAGCTTTTATATGCCTAACCTACCTTCACATTTAAACTGCACTACAAAAAGCAAGAAAAAATAACAAAAAATCATTCACTTTTGTAACCTCAAAAGTGGCTTTACAGGCATTTTAAAAAAGACAAAACAAAAATGAACTACAATCCCTTAATATTTGCCTCATTCCATAATTCAAGCTGAATTATTGATATACATCTCAAACAAACTTTAATCTTTTAACACATTTTAGATCATACCTGCTCTCTTGTATTGAAAAAAACTTTTTAACAGTCTGGGAGTGCCATTGATTTTGCTCTGAACATTATTTGCATTATTTTAAAAAAACACAAGTCATTAAATTTCATAACATGAAAGTTTTTTCTAACTGCCATTTTATTTAATTATTATTTACTCTTGTGAACATTAACACTAAATCACTGTAAGATGCATTAGAAGATAAGCCATAGCTAATAGCTAATGTTACATTTGGGGCTACTTCTGGTTTTATATTTTATTTTCTGCTTAATATTTTTAATTTATTAAGGTCAAAAATTGTTTTAGTTATCAATACTGTTGGTTTATTTAAAATAAATGATCAAAATTTCCCTTCTTTCCATAGAATATGTATATATATATAGAAAGAGAGATAAAAAGATAGATATGTAAAGAATGCAAAAAATGTAGTCAAGAGAAGTGTCAAGAATCACTTGCATCAGTGTTGTAAATAATAAAATTTTTTTATCTTTCAGTTTTATTGCCAAGCTAATCATTTTTTCCAACATTCTTTAAGATTTTTAATCATTTTCAAACCCACTGTCCAGTCACTTTTTATCTAACTTTTTTGTGTCTTCAAATTTTACTGTGTGATCCATCTTCAAAACGTGATTATCATTACAAATGTAAAGGTTTGAATTTGAAACATACTGAAAGCCATAACTGTCATGGATAAGTTACATTTTCAGATTAGTATAATAAAAGAGAAAACGAAGAAAAAGAACTGTGACATACCCGTAATTTATTAGAGAATACACAGTTTGCAACATGGTCCTTGACAAACACATCAGATTGTTCAAATACCACATGCACTGAAAGAAAAAATAAATAAATCCAGAACTGTAGAAAGTTGTAAGGGTTATGGGTTATGAGTCATAAAGCAATCACTTTCACATACTTTGATCTTATCTCCTGCCCCCCCAAAATGAGATAACCCCTGGATTCCTCAGTAAGTCTGCAGCAGGTAGTTTATTAAAGAGTGTAGAGGGAAAGAGCAAACACAGATGCAGCTGTTCTGTCAAAAATATTCTGCTGTTTGAACCTATTTCAAATGTAATCTCACTGTATGTCACTGTAATACAAGCTATTTTGGCAGTGGAGTGGCAGTGGCCTGAAGGGTGATAAACTTCAAATAAAAATATCACTGGTTTTAAGGGCAGCATTTAGAGTTTAGCTACACCATTAGCTAGCAGTTGTTGCTCCATTTCCTTAGCAAAATGAATTGTGTCACTTTTCAACATTCTAAACCTGCTTTTATTTATTACAAATATGAAACTGAAACACAGCTTTGATCTTGGCTCATTGAGCTTGCCCCACTTAAGTGGTTTATCTACTGAAAATATCAAGAGTTAAAGTATCACCACAAATATTCTGGAGTTGTAATCATTACTTTGAAAATTCCTGAATAATTAGAACTTCGCAAATAGTAAAAAATGGATACTGAGTAACTTTTCACTGTCGTCGTTTGCTGAGTATGCTACAGTTAACAATATTTTGTAACATCGAGGTGCTACATGTTGAATGATAGCTGATGCAAAAGGCTTCAGATATATTAGTTATGTCCATGGGTGCCTTTGACAAAGTAGATGGGCCAACGGGTGTACATGTGAATTTGAATGACTTTAAAAATGAGCCTTGCAACACAACTACCGTGTGCGCACACACACACTCATGCACACACATTAAAAAAGAAGAAAAAACATCATCATATGGTTTATGGTCTTTGGAAGTTCTACCATTGCATGCTAGTTAACCTTTCACAAAACAGGAATGGGTTCACAAGGTTGAGCCTGGAGTTTTCAAAATGCTGACAAGTTTTGACATAAAGAGGAAAACTGCTCTTAAACTGTTAACATACTCAACCTCCAAGAACAGCGAATGGCACTGCAGCTTGTAGCAATACACAAGATTAGACAATGTACTACACACTCTTAGACTGTAGTTCCAGTGATGCTATGTAGCTCTCTCTTTCTCACATATAGACTGCATCTCTTTCTCTCATCCTCTGTGATGGGAACGTTAGTTAACTCTCCATCACTGTCTCTTTCTTACTCTGCTGCCCCTCCACATTTATTTATTTTTGCTCAGTTCAGATCACATGTCCTCTCAAGACCTCTTCCTGTAGTTGTCTCTCTAAGCCTCAAGTTGTTGACCTCTATTTCCTCCAACAGCATTACACAAATGGTTAACCAGATTTACATAAATATAAGACATGTTTGAAATTCAATTAGTGTGATCCTTGTTCCTTATCTAACTTTTTTGTGTCTTCAAATTTTACTGTGTGATCCATCTTCAAAACGTGATTATCATTACAAATGTAAAGGTTTGAATTTGAAACATACTGAAAGCCATAACTGTCATGGATAAGTTACATTTTCAGATTAGTATCTAACTTTTTTGTGTCTTCAAATTTTACTGTGTGATCATTTACATAAATATAAGACATGTTTGAAATTCAATTAGTGTGATCCTTGTTCCTTGCATCTTGTTATATTTTTATCTGTGTTGTTCATAGATACACAAACAACCCTAGGTCCAAGCTCTGTAGCTCATCTTACATCAGCTGACTGCTGCTGTCTTTACCACCAGTTTAATACTGGCACATTCATTTAGAACTGCAAACACCTGCATCCTGGAGCCTATTTATACTGCACAGTTACTAAAATATCATGTACACCTTCCAGCAAATCAGACCTGAGAATTCTCAGTGGCTTTAATATGTTTTTTTGTTTTAACGATTATTAGCAGTATGTACTGAATACATTAAATCTTCAGGGCGTGAGGGAGTGGGGGTGGTTTGTCTCACAGCTCAGATGTTCAAGCAGAAGAAAAAGTTAGGTTGGCCTCAGAAAATGCAATCAAGGAGCTGAACAGTAACGTCACCAGGAAAGAAATCAGCAGAAAAAGGGCAGCAAACCATTAATTATGAAGAAGAGTTTATAAAAAATGTTGGCTAGATGGAAAACAACTGTAGTGAAGCTGTTCATGAAGAAGGTCCTTAATAACAACTAATCACTAATAAGGAATAAGAAAGACAGAATGCTCAGTGGATTGAGAGCTGCCTTCAAATATGTTTAAACAAAATCTAAGGCAGAGTGTAATAACACAGATAAAAATGAACCATCTCTCTTTAGTGCAGCTTCTGCTCTGGAAAATGATTAACTAGAGGATCGAGTCCATCTGGAATTAAAAGGGTTTGCCTTTGAAAGAAGAACTAAAAGAGATCAAATCATAATGGGTCACCTGACTGAATAAGCAGAGGAAAAGTAGAAAAAGAAGGTGAGCCAGCTTGAGGTGGCAGTGAGAGAAGATGGGAATAAGATCAGCACAGTCACCAGATAGAGGTTAGGTGCCCAACTGTGCATCTGTGGAACCTGGCCTTGTTTACTGTAAAAAATAAATTGATAAACTAGAGCAAAAATGACTGTAACAAGACAAGGTTTCACAAGGAATTGGTTGTGAAAAACAATTAGGTGAGGAGAAGATAAAAGCAGGAATGAGGAAAAACACAAACTGAGTAAAATGTGACCATGAAGTAGGAGAAATGTGTATAGAGAACGATCCAAATCTTAATTACACAGAGACTAGTTTTAGGTACACAGGTTCGGAGGTTGTTTTTTTTTTTGAATAATGGCTTCTTGGCTTTGCATGGTTCTCATTAGCTAAAGCATTGGAATTTCAAAAAATAAAATAAATTATACCGACTTTGTGCTTTCAGGAACTTAACTAAAACAAGAAGACTGTACAGAAAGGCTACTGAACCAAAGACAAAAAGTTTAAGTCAGTATGATACTGGAGGCAGCTGCTCAGGGCTAAAAAGAAAGAAGGGAAGAAAATAGCTTAGACAAAAAGGAAGGGTTGAAAGAAAATGCAAGAACATATTTACCACTTCTTTTCTTATTCTTCCACTCTGTGTAAGGATTCTATGGTCTTATCACCTCTGCATGCATGGATTACCTCTGGGTCTAAGACACAAGCTTTATTTGGAAATACTTATACAAGTTAATAATCACAAATTACTAATCACAAGTGAAAACTTGAAGTTGAATGCAGCACTGGCACATTTACACTTGGCTGAACCAAAACCTCATCATCTAATTTGGCTTCCTAGAAAGGAAGTAACATGGTGGATAAAAAAGTAAAAGTGTGCATCTTTTATGTTGTGACATCTTGGTAAGTTGGTCATTCGCTGATGTACACACCAATGAATTGTGTTTTCACTGCTTCGTCCCATCCATGATGGTCAAAACCAGTTCTAATGATGGGAAGGCAGTGTGCAGGGACCAAAATATAAAAACAATAGATCCTTACCCTCAGGTGCAAAAAATTATAAATAACAAGCCTATTTTGAGAATGTAAGGAGTAAAAAGTACAGATATTTGTGTTAAAATGTAGGGAGCAAAAGAAAAAAAGGTTTCAGAAATATAAATACTCAAGTAAAGTACAGATACATGGAAAATCTACTTAAATACAGTAATGAAGTTCCTGTACCTTGTTACTTCCCATCTCTTGAGACCAGAGTTAAAGTCTGCTACAGTTTGGACAGTGCATTTGAGACTTTTTTCTCCCTAGTATTGGCAAAATCAGCCCATCACACTTTTGCCCAGACAGAGAGGTGTGATCAATGGACATGACTGTCTTCCTCATCAAGCTCACAGTCAGTGTGAGGAAGGAGCAGGGCTGTCTGGGTAAAAGGCAGACATATCCAGAACCGGCAAGTGATAACATGAAGGCAGGCAAGAGGCTTGTAACCCATCATCAGTATGACGACCCCTAAGCTAATTACCTAATAATCCTAAAAAACTGGATGAACCCCTCTAAGGTGACTTAAGTATAGCAGGACTGACAGCACTGGTTAGGTTTTGGTTGTAACCAGAGAACTTTAAGGAGCTGTGTGGGCTACTCACCCAAACTGCAGCTGCAAGAAACCAGAAGCACTGAGACTCAATTTTTGGTTACCACAACTTTCAAAGCAAAGCAAATGTCCTATGTATGATTTAAAAAAATTGTACTTGAGGGAGACATCGGAGATCAATTAATGCACAGAATTGTTAAAATGGAAATGATTCATCCTTTGTTCTTCATTATCATCTAAAAGAGGATTTCCTGTCAATCTGGCAATCAGAGTTTAGTAGTACTTTTAATTGAAATGAAGATCTTATGGTGCTTAAGAAAAGGTTTGATGTGCTGAACTAAAGATACTTGATTAATGATCACAATGTTTAGAATTACAAAATTATAACAATAATCAATTGACCATCTATGACCATATTATTCAAGATTTTTGTTATTTAATTGTGGATTCAGTCAAATGTCAAATATTGACATTCTGTTTGAGGATTGGAGTGATGAGAAAAAATATGTGTTGGGAGAGGAGAATCTCTGAAGGCTTACCTTGTACAGCAGGTGGCTGAGTTTATCATTTTAGGCAACATCTTTTCATCATGTGCAGCCTCAGCTGTTTGCTCCTATGTGCATCAGATGTCACTGTTGCCTGACGTAATAAGACTATATCCTATTAAATGAAGGTCATGTGCCAGGCAGCTTGACAGGCAACAAGGTAAATGCATGTTTAACAAGGAAGCATAGCCAGCTGTTATATAATCTCACGTCAACTTGAGATGGAAATGAAATTCAGAAAACAACTCATAGGGAATGAAATAGCAAGTGACTGCCTCGTTTATTGTAACTTATAGCTGGAGGTCAATCATGCATGTCATGTGATGACGTGGATCTCTGGGTAAATTAGGTAATGTGACAACAGACTGACGCAATCAGTTGTCTACTGAAAGGTGTGTAATATATAATCAGGTGACTTGGCCTGATCACAATGTACATTTTTACAAGTGATGGATATGAATGCTAAAATTATGACACATGAATGTCACAAATCATGTTAGTCTTGTGCAGGCAATCTTCAGCCTTTTTCAAAATATTGCAAAAAAGCACGTTTGTTAAAATAATGTCATGATAGTTTCATAGTGTCTGTGTTAAAAAAAGTGTCCCTGTTATCCTGTTATCTTGAGTTCTAGTTGAAGTTCAGTTAACAACGCAGGAGTAGATAGATAACACCTAAATAGACCTATCTGATAAACAATCAAGTTTATAGTCCACAAAATGAGACAGCCTTACAAATGAGATGCCAAATGTAAAAATACTGAAAACTTCTGGGCTGTAAAAAGGAGGATGTTTTTGGACCACTGCAGAACCTTTTTAAGCTGTCATGGACCCAGCTGAATAAAAATGCAAGTTGCAGGAAGAACTTCACCTGCTAACCCCAATTACATGCCACAATTACTCCCTCTGAATACTCACTGTTCCAGGCCAACAGAGCACAGGACTCCACCAGGAGGAGGGGTTATGGAATCTGTGTTTTGATATCAGTGCTGCTTGTTGCCCAGAGAGGTAAGATTGAAAAACTGATATTTTTTTCTAAGATGTTAAACTTTTTATGAAAAGGTTTTGATCATAGCATTATCACTATCTTTTTTTTGCCGTTTTTATTCCATCAGATGCAAATTTTAAAAAATCAAAAGAATTATTTCCTGGGTAAAGGTCTCCTTGTATATGTCTTTTTTTCTTTTTGTATGGAATTGTTTTGTATGAAGGCCAACCAACTTTAATTTCATTGCTCAACTCTGCTCAAGAGCAGTGAATGAGATAAATAGTGAATTTGCCTTCAACACAAATAATAACTTGAATAATAAAACAATGTTTACGGTGGTTCATTTGATTTCTGGTTTGTTTCGAAGGACATTTGCAGTTTAATTTTGCAGTTCATAAGACAAGACGCCATTTAAGACCCCACATACATGACAACAGTTGGGCTAAAAGCAGGAAGTTTTTTCTTTGAGTTAAAAACATTTTTCGGGTTCTTTTGACAGCATTGTGGAAACAACCTTGTGCACAGATCTGCAAAAATGATTGAAAACACTGTAGTTAAAAAACACTTTAACAATGACACGAACCAAGTTTGATGGTCTGCCATTGTTTAAGATGTTTTAGCCATGCTTGGCTAATAGGCTGAAAATGAAAAGCCGTGCATGAAGAGGAGCTGTGTGGTCAGAGTTTGCACAAGAATTATGCATTGCCAGTTTAACAGTAAAGAGTGACTTTTTCATGAAATTACACTATGGAATCTTGTTTCAAAAGTATGCATTTCAGGCCCTCAAAATTTGACTGCCTAATTTAAAAATCCTGTCAGTGCCCCCTCTAAAAATGATTAAAAATACATCTGAGTCAATTTGCTTCATTAGTCTGAACACACATTGTACTTTTGTTTTTGACAGAAGCCCACATAGTCTGTCTTGCTGTCAGACTAACTAGAGCACCAAATGTAGATTGTTAGACAGTTAGAGAGAGCCACAGACAGGGTAAGGAAGTTAAAAGTACTGCAAAACATAACATATTGTTTGTGTTGTTCTTTTCAATGAAAAAAGTGTAACAGTCCCCTTAAAAAACACTGCAGATTATGCGTATAAATAGCAAAAATCATAGCTGATTTAAATCTGGTTGACATTCCTCATAATGCAATCCCCTTGTGTACAAT
>JAPZDY010000004.1:919421-936034 GCA_029783645.1 Ctenochaetus hawaiiensis | reverse complement strand
GAGTATGTGTGGTTGTGTGTTTCAGTATATGGCTTTATCTGGATATTGTAAAACATTTCAGAGATAGAACAAAACCTGCCTACTGACAAATCACCTCTTCCATTTAATGTGTTAAAAAGGTCCATTTTAACCTCTAACTAGTAATTTAAAGGCAATATACTCAGATTAAAAGGCTCCATCAGAGTGTGAATGTGTGTTTATGGGTTCCTAATGAGCAGGTTGATACTTTGTAGGGATGCTGCCTACCATTAGTGTGTGAATGTGTGGGTGAATGGGTGAATTCTGACTGGTGTTGTTTTGAGTGGTAGAAAGACTGAAAAAGTGTTACATACATGCATTTATCAGTTCATTTAAAGCATGCATCATGGCACAGCGCAGCGGTTTTATAACACATAGTTAATGAGGTGGTGATAAATGCCACAGCTTTATCTTTACTGTCGTATTAAAACCATCTGTCACACAGGTGAGCACCAGTGAAGACCTTTTTATGAGGTGTGACATATCTAAAGCAAAACTTTGCATCCATTATTGTCTCAATTAGGCCAGTATGCTAATTATGACAAACAACACATAAACTAAACTACTTCTAATATAATATTAAGTTAACTGACATTCAAGCAAGGGCCAGTGTCAATTCAGTGAGGAAATGTAAATGATCAGTGAGTGGGGATAGTTTTGCAGAGGTATAAAGATGAAGACTGGGTTGTATACTGTAGAAAATGGCAGAAACAATTACTTTTACCAGTTTACAAATAAAAAAAGGTTCAACACATGTAAGTTATTTTTTCAGTCAAACCTCAAATAAATGGAAAACTTGAAAATACGACATTCACGTTGTTTCATGTAATCATTTAAGGAACGGTGCAGTCTTTTCACACCACATTATTCTTATTTTCACAAGCATTATTCTTTTTCTGTTTCTTCCCTACATCTCTTTAGTTACTCCTAACTGCTGAGAACAATGCTCTATATGCTGTTATTTCTATGGCTGCTTTGTGTTCAGCTTACTTCATTGTAAATTCAAAATCAGTTTCCATTGCTGCTGTCTGTAGAGAGATGTTATATACATATGGTACACTAGATAATAGTATAATATACTTATGTATTCCAAATGATACAAAAACCATGACTGTTGCTCAGCATTGTATGACTAGTTAGTTTAGTCTCTCACAGTGCTTAATACCAATACTGTGTCAGAAATCCAGTCCAAACAGTTGGAAAGCAGTGAAGAGCTGGGCAGGCAAATTTTGTGTCAGCTTTTGTAACTTTCTGAAATGAACAAATAATAAACACCTGCTGTCTGTGGTGAATGGACAAATGGCTTGAGAATGTGTAGAGCTTCAAGCTGTGCAAAAATTATTATCTACATATTCATCACATCCCTTCACCACTGTCTTTGTGAACACTTAAGAGAGAAGATGGGACTAAAATCTGGATCAAATTCTTAACTAAAGACAGGACAGAGCAAAACCAAAGAATGTCTCCTCTGCCAGAGGAAAGCGCCTGACCAGATATTTGGTTTGCTAACTGAGCCCCTATGCTTAAAGTCATTTTCAGACTTTTTTGGGCAACCAGGAATGTACAACGAAAAACCTATTTTATAGGAATGGCAAAGTACAAAGTAAGTTGTGTTCTCTTAACCATTTAATACTTCTCACAACATGTACACAAACTCTGAAATGTGTCTGTCAGTTATTTCTGTCTGTCAGGTTGGCTAAATTCCTGCCTGGCCCCTAAAGTGCAAAGGGGTGTGTCATTAACATAGAATCTGCTAATACAATTGGAAATATACATAAATATACAACTTCATTTGGCATTAAAAATATGCTAAAATAACAAACTGACAAACTCAACAATGCTCTTGGTAACACAGATGATCATGTACATGTGGTAAATTTAACATTACTCAGCAGAGAGTATTCACAAAATGTGCTATGTCTGACTTTATACTTATAAATGATTGCTAAAAAATCCCCAACTTTCTGAAGCATTAATAACAGACACACTGTGAGACGGGTACACTGGTCAGCTAAATTTCCACTTCTCAAAAGCTCATCCTGTGAAACAGGACTATAAAACATAGACTAAATAATAAAGTGAGAAGGGGACAGTGAAAAGAGGGTAAAACAAAGAACCTGGATATGAACTAGAGCAGTTAAGTTTGGCTCTGTACTGAACTAAGTTAAAAAGTCAAACAGATTCCCTGTTTGCTTTTCCATCTCTCCCACTCATTCTACCTTTGTGTTTGAATAAGTTTGCCTCCCATTTCCCTGCCTCTCCCTCCTCTTCTGCTTCTGATTCTGCAAGCTAAAGCCACACATTTGGTCACTGCTGTGGAGACCCTGCTGCTTGCCGAGCTGTCACCCGGTTTCCCTCACACCCCATCAAGCGAGTTGTTTGAATGGGGCTGCCTATGTGGCTAGCAAATGGTGTTTGAGACAAGACAAACTCTGGTGGTAAGTCATGTGACTGCCTATTTAGTTTCACCTGTCCCTTGTTATCCTATTTATTTATAAAGTTTGCTGTCTGTAATTTCATCCTTTGCTCATGTCCCTTGTAGGCATTCCTCTCTGGGTTCCTCATTGCTTTCCCAGTTTTTTGTTTGTTTGTTTCTGTTTTCTTAATTCTAGTTTTTAGTTCCAGCTTCTATTATTAAGCTCATATTAAATTTTCCTCAACATGCCTGCTGTCCTGCACTCGGGTATGATATAGCTTTTATGCAAGTCATAAGTCTAGAGAATACATATCTTAGGTAATAAATGTTTTGCAGAATAAAATAAAACTTTATTGTGCACTTGGAAGAAAAAAGAGAGCTAGTGCACACATACTTCACATAAGTTATCCGACTGTCCAACAGAAACTGTCCTCCCAAAGCTCAAATCAAACCCTGTCTTGATGTGCATTGACAGACAGTTGCTCCCTTCACCCTGTGTTTTTATTTTTTTAAGTTGAGGTTTGGGTTCAATGCACACCAGGAAATTGTTAAAACTGAGTGCATTAATTATTAGTATTATTATTATAAATTTTTCTCTTATAAGAAGCACTGCCACTATTTTTCAATCCCCACTTTAACAACCAGCTTCTAACCCGCTTTTATCTCTTATGTTTAGCCTGCGTGACAGTACATTTTTTACCTGCAGTGGATAACATCTCTCTTTTGGAAAAACAATTTATACTGCTTGTAGAATAGAAATGTGGCTGACAGGATGTCAGGGTGGTCAGTAGTTCAAATGCCTACTTTGACTGCGATGTCCCTAGTTTGATCTTGACCAATGTATTGTGTTCATTCATTCTTTCTCTCTGTCCCCTCATGTTCTGTCCCCTCATTCTTGTCGCACTGTCTATCTGTGAATAAATATTTTTTGAAAGAATAAAATGGAATAGTTCCTCAAAAAGGTTTGTAGTTTGCTCCTTCACTTAGCCCATTTCAACCATAAATGTGTGATGTTTGTTGTGACAGTACTGAATAAAAAAGGCTTAAAAGGGTGAAATGCAGGGGTTGAGTGACTGAAACTCCACTGGAAGGTTCTTTTGAGTTTTTCACTTATTTATCTGCATTTAAGCAAATCACATGAAACATTTTTTTTCTTTACTGCAACCTCTTTCTCTTGCACTCTCTGGCTCTCACCTGCTGCTCCCTCTCTCTTTCATTCACTCTTGCTTTCAGCTCCTTCATGCTTTCTTTATCCTCCCGGGCTGAGAAGCTGACATTAAAGCCTCGCGTTGTTTTTAACATTAATGAACAACAAGAAATGTCAACCCAAACATTCTAAAGTCTGTGCTTCCTCTAGTTGGAAAAGAAGTTCAGTTCCTGAAGTCATTCAGTATTCATACTTTCCACACACACACACAAATACAATTTTTTATGCATGAATTTCAAATCCATAAAAAAAAATATTGTCACGTATTCAGCCCAATATGGAGTTTATTTAATTTCAGCATCCCCCTCTTTACTAACATTGACAGTATTTATATCTATTGCCTGCAAAATACATTCCTTACACACACCTGTAGGACCTAGTCAAGTAAAATTATTTTCTAGATTTTATTGGTACCCAGATAATTGGCTGTGGACATTCGGGGCAGTAGAAACTGGAATTAAAGAAGGAACTGAATCACTTTCCATGTATCAGCACCCCATACATTCACACAGTGTAATACCATTACAATTTTTCCTCAAGGATCTTTTAAATTTTTAATTTCTTTCATGTTGCAGTTGTTACTTCTAACAAAAATGTTTGCCATTGACCTTGGCAGTTACACAAATTTTAACTTTTTTTTTTGATAGATCCGCACATGAAAGAACACCAAGATATCAGTAAGAATGGGATATGTGAACGGTAAAAATATAAGACCCATAAATTAAATGTCTGAGTTCAACATTCAAAAGTTTCTGTTGAATTTGAATCTCACATTAGTGTTGAAAATTGAGACATGGGCTTTGTGATGATTAAACAGTCCTGGCTGTTCTGTTCTGACTTTAAAGAAAATTCCCCTCTTCCACTTCTGTCATATTTACTCTATTTCTGTCTATCTCCTCTTTCTCTATCCACTCTGATCAGTGGGTTGAGGTGAAGCCATTCTCTCTTATCAGCAAAGGCCAGTTTGTTATATAAGCTGGGGTCACGCAGGCTTGCATGCACCCACACATACACAATAACTAAGAAGCATGGAGAGGAAATACAGGGTAGGGAAAGAATGAAATATCCTGGGATCGAATCAGATCTGTGTGTTGCATTACAATACAGCTCATGAAAACCTGTATGATCAAGAGGGTCTGGAGCATAGCAATGAATGTCATCCATCTAGAACTGGATTTTCTTTATAAAATTGTATATTTCATTTGCACTTTGTTCATCTGTTCCACCCACTCATCTATTTTCATTCACTCAGAGGTCACAGTAGCAGTGGGGTGAGTGGGGTCGAGGTCCAAGTCAGCAGGGAGGTATAGCTTCACTGTCATGTATTGAAGTCTAATCCCAAGGTGGATGTATCCAGAGTCCATCACAAGTTGGTGTGAACCAACAGGCTCCTTTACACATGCAGTAGTTTTTCCTATACAGTCCTTCCTTTACGCTTGTCCTGGGTACTTTTTTAGCCATATACAAATCTCCATGAACCACGAAATTTGAGTTGGTTAGTTTGCTTTGACCACAAAAGAAAGACCCCACAGAAATAGTTTAAATCCTCCTATTTTTATCCAAAAAATGCAACTGACTGTTCACAGAAGACTGTCCTTCAGTGAAAAATGCTCAAACTAAAAGTCTAAAGTGAGCTGTACATGAGAATTTAAAAAGAAAAAAACTCCAGTGGCCATGTGGGTTTTAACTCTTTTCAGTAAGCAAGGAAAGCAGTAACATGATTTCATTATCACTGCACAACCTCTCACAAAGGAGGTCAGAGTAGATGGATCTATCAGCTATCAATCGTCACTGTTGACTTCTTTTAACAATAAGCACTACAGTTTTATAAATCTGCATTTATTATTTTTATAATACCAACTTGAAATGTATGTGTAAGCTGTCACAGGTAACTTTCAGCTCACTGTCGTCGTTTACAGCCTGTAACCTACCATGTGTTCAGGCTCAGTCCGACCTCTCTCACCTGTCTGGTCTCCTAGAGCTAATGTTTTATTAAAAACACCAAACAAACAAACAAAAAAAACATACACCATTTACCCAGCACCAAACAGACAAGACACAAAGGTAGTGACAAGGTTATGACCATGGTCAAGCATTTAGCATCTAAAGAGTCATATACTTGCCTCAGAAGTTGGCCGACCTGCTCATCACATAACCTTTATAAGGTAATACATTGTTTTATACTGTTTGTTTGACTGCCCTAAGATGCCAAATAATCAATAAATGCAGCTTCAGAGAGCAGCTTAACATAAGATGGGACTGAAATGTTATACTGCTATCTTTAGCTCAGAGTTTTAAGGGTAATATTTCACAATATGGTGCACAAAAATGTGAGTTGTAAGCAGAGAATGAGTAAGAAAGATTCAGGATCATACTGGTACATTTTAGTTCATAAAGATCAATAATAATCTATATTCATCACTTTTCCAGTTGTTTCCAAGTAACTCTGTACCATCTGCTGACTGGCACAAACAAGTGACAACTCATTACGCACCAATTATCTAATCATTAGTTAATGTTTTGTGCCCCCTCAAGTAAAGTGATCTATCATACTGAGTTGTTTCTAAGTAGTTTCTTATTATTTCATAATTATGAAAGTTACTGAGTTTTTTGGTGAGTAATTCTTTAAAACTGCAGAATTCTTAAATATTTGAATCACCATGCTCTGAAGCATTAGTGATGCTGACCCCTTAATAAAAGAAGGAAATGTTCAAGCTTAGGGCTGGGAGAGAGCATGTTCTGCAGGATAGCAGCAGCAACTAAGCTAGGAAAGCACAGACACCCAAGAGAAGAAGCAGACAGGCAGTCCCAGTTAGTGGCAGCAGGGGGTTCATTTCAGTTGTAGGAACTATGCAGACTTTCAGTGGTCCAGGAAACATTAGATGGCTGGATAAAGACCAAAACCAACCACAAAGCTGAAAAACCAAGTCTCCAAGGTGCCTTACGTGTCATTTGCAATTATGCTGCTGTGTTTTTTGTTTTTTGTTTTTTTCTCAAAATTGCACCTCTTTGAGTGCTTGCATGTTTATTTTTTACAACATGAAAACTTGAAAGTTTGGTACAATCTCAGTTCATGTGTCAATGTACATGTGCTCTGGTGTGCCTGCCAGTGGTGTCCTTCGGTAACACATTGAGTACCTGTCAGGTTATGTGGACAAATTACAACAAACGTGGTTAAAAATTGAAAAAAAAAAGAAAAAGAAAAAGGAAATACATCTTTGTCTGAAAATACTGGTAGCTTCTTGTCCTAATCATGAGGTAATAGGCGCCTACTTCCCTACTCAGGATTATGATCAGTTCACTGAAGCACAAAAAGACTCCAATGATTAAGTTAGTGGTAATTAATGAGTCATTGATTTGTGCACTCCTCGAATGAATCAGATATTCTGATCAGTGCAGTCACATTAAATTGGAGGTCTACCGATGTCCACGAACAGTCTCTATGTACATCCTTCTGATGACAGTAATTTACATCTTGCAGGCCCAAACAGAACCTTTGCACTCAAGGGCATGAATTTAAGCTTGAGTACCAACAGGTGAATGCTATGGTGCAGGCGCTGGTCTTTTTAGTGATAAACCATTTTTACACTGCATTGTCACAATTCAACCAATAATTTTTTGTTTAATTAGTTAGTTAGATGTTGCAGTGAGAGTAGTACATTGTGACTGCAGTGGTCGGCTCAGGTTGAGGGCCTGAGCTAGTTTGCAGGCTTTGCGTCATTGGTGGCATATCAGAATGCAGTCATAAGAATCATTTCTAGTAATAATTTAGGAGACAGTTTTTGACAGTTTTGATAGGCACTGACAAAGTTTGTCATTTTAGTTGGAATGAGTTGTTGGGTCATATCCATGTAATTGCCCCCCCAAGCTTGTTGTTCTCATGCACACAGTTTAAGAAGAAAAAGACATTTTTATGACAGGGTTGCTTTAATCAAGCAACGCATAATTATCAAATATTGATAACATTATATAGTTTCTCATGGAACTCTATTCAAGCTGCATTTGGGCAGGTTCTCTCATTCCTCCTAGTCTACCTTCTTTTTTCAGAATGAATGTGGAGTGTCATTGAATCTTCCTCTGTCAACATGGTTTCAACAGGCGTCTGTTTGACATTTTGGAAGTGACATTCAGAAACTTGTCACTGTGCTGAAAAGATAGAATTCTATTTTCTTGAAATGACCTTAGAAGCTACTCTGTGGAGGCTGATGTCACAGACACTATGTTCATATCTCTCTGAAGACTGTTGGCTTCAGCCTTGTATTCTGGTACATGGCAATAAGGTTGCTTTTTTAATATACTGAGTAAACTAAATGTACCCTCTCTGTTGAGATTACACATTTTATGTTTTTCTCAACCCATTGCCTGTATGACAAAACCAGTTATGGTCTTTCTGTATTTATATTTTGGCTTGCCTCTCTTTTCCCTGTAGTCCAAATAGTTTTAGCATTATTTCAAATGTTTTAATTCCAATTAAATTTTCATTTTAGTCTGTAGTAAATCCAATTTGTCCACCACATACGGATAATGTCTTAGATATACACAAATGCAGGAAACAAAGACCACCATTCCCACCATCCTGTCCAGTAAGTCTATCCATCCTCTCCATCTATTGCACTCACCTGGCAATCTTCAACTGATAAGGAAGCTGTTTTTCTCAGAGAGAAATCCTCACACGTCTCATTAGTCAAGACTTTGTGTGGGAGAGAGAGAGACTAAGCAGAGGAGGATATTACCGCTGGTTTGAGTAGGATAGGCTGTGGTATTTTCAATTTAGGGCGGTTGCTGAAAAAATGATGAAAAAATAGAGGAAGAATGTTTAGATATATTTCAAATTAAATTCAAAACTCAAAGAATGCAGATCTCTACCGAAGCATTAATATACAGTACTAATGTATACTCATTAATGCAAGTGATAAGTAATTTGAATAGAGATGTCTTTGGATTCAACTAGTGCACTTCATGCTGCTTTACCATGGCAAAGTAACAGCAGTTAAAAGTGAGTTAAAGTTTGGGTTGCACTTGTTAACCGTATATGTTAAACGGCAGCAAAGAACTTGAATCCTTTTGACAGGGTTTAAGGATAACAAAACCTGTGACCATAGTGAAAAGTTGCAAAACAATGTCGTAGCAAATGGGAGGCAGTGTCTGTATTTCTGTTTGTTGACTCCACAGGCAGAGCAGCTAAGGAACTGGTTGTATGTACATGGTGCACTAAAAATATTTAGGAACTGTTGTAAACAAATGCAGTGCTGCACAGTAATGTGCATGTAGCTTTTGTGAACAGTAACTTTTGTAAGTAGGTATTCCAACTTGCCTTCCTTTGACCAACATTAAATGGGTTGTGCACCCTGAATTTGTTAACAAGGGTCAGACAGTTAATGCTGAATATGATTGATATTGCAAGATATCTATGGGAGACCATTCGGTACAAACGACCTGAACTGTGGGACACTGCAAACTGGGTTCTACAACATGGTAACACGCATTGCACTGGGTAAGAAGTTTTCACGCCTGTCAAAAATCATGTCATTGTATTATTACCTGACAAATTCTAACAGCAGGCTTCTGCTGAGGTTCTGTTTCAAAGTTTCTGCCTGTTACAAGTAAGTTTTTCCTAGCTACCGTCACCAAGTGCTTGCTCATTTGGGAATTGCCTTCAATTTTCAGGTACTTGCAAATTATGGAGTGCGATCTAGACTTCTCCTGTATGTGAGGTGTCTTCAGACGGCTTACAGGGTGAATTGTAATGTGTGAGACAAAAGAGCACAAAAATTTCAGGCAAGTTAGAAACGAGCATTAATGGAACATCCGGCGGGATGAGTGTCTGTATATGAAGATGGAGAATTCTGTCAAGGCCCTATGTTTGCTGGTCAGCAGAGAGCTGTTAAAAAGGGACAGTGTTTGTTGCATTAAAATAGATTAGCCAACAGCCCCCTATGAGATAGAATTAGGGTTTCAATACTAGGTAAATTTCAACAGGGGATTGTGTGTTTTGTGTGATAAACAAGAGAGAATATGCAGATATTAAGCCTTATACTTGTTGCAAAACTCCAGTGCTTCACCAAGCAAAGAGGAATGCCACAGTGGGTGTGCCATCATTGTCCACCATCGACTCATTACCAAGGCTTTTCACACTTATGGCATTCAGTTCCTCTCTCAATTCTTTTTATGACAGAGGTAAACCAGCTTTCCCAAGGCCCAAAGACCCACTGTCTGACACAACAGTATGTGGATATTTTGCTTATCTTTCCTTTTATGTTTGAATATTTTACATTGGTTGAATCAGTGATTTCATGCAAACCTGTACCTCTTTTTTATTTAACAATTTGGACTCTGGATAACTATTACCTCCACATCTGTGTCATGCTGAATTAATCACAACCACAAAAGATTTTTTACTATTGTTGGATCTAAAATATTTAAGCACTGTCCCAAGATTTGTCTGGTACACAATGATTAGAATGCTGTAGAACACTGATCACAAATGTGCCAAATTGACACTGAGACAGACACAAGACACTCTTATTCTGGCACAAGATAGTAACTTAAGGCCAGTTTACACCAAAGACTTGTGATGCAACAAGTAAAGTTGCAACAGTGTACACTGGTCCATCTCAGCTCGACTCAAGACGACTGACAGTGTTGCTTGTGACTTAGCTTGTCAAGTCACCAGAGGCCAGTTTTTAGAACATGTAGCACATCACTTATCTCAAAGAATGAATTGGTGCTTTCAGTGTCTCCATTCAAGTTTGCATTATGCCACAAAATTTGTTACCTGCAAAGCATATGAAATCCCCCCAAAAAGCTGGTAAAAGCAGAGTTATCGCTATGGAAACGATACACTGTCTCATGTAGTCGCAGGGGTGTGTACTGACAGTGTTGCACACTGGTGCGCTGCAAGCAGTTGCAAATGTCAAGTCATCTTGTCGCAACTGTTTGATGTAAACAGGCCTTTAAAGTAACCTTCATCCTTCTATTTTCGCATTCAGACATCCTTTTAAAAATGGAGAGTCAGTCCACTTCCTAACACCCAAAACTGATTTCAAGACATGATCACCGCAGTTTCAGGGCTCAAGTTAAGATTTATACTAACATGACAGTTTTAAAGTTTTAATGTGATGCCATTCATCTGTTTTTTGTCTCTCTGTCATTCTCTGTCACTCTCCCTCTGTGTTGAGAGTTTTGTGTCCACTGATTTGGTTGGGTCTCACTCCACTTTGGTCATGATGTTTTTATCGGTTTTGTTGTTCATACACAGAACAAATAAATACAGTAAATATGGCAAACTAAACCCTAACCTACTAGTATCCCTAAATATTTTACCTTCAGGAGGTACATCTGCACTAAGCTATGGGCTATGCATTAACCAACCATATTCACCAGCTGGATACATACAAAATGTTTTTACCATGATTACACATCACAAGGTTCTGTAGCTAAATTTTGTAAAGTTTGTAGTCCTTGTATGCTACTAACAAAACCAGAAAATTGCACAAATGGATTATTATTTAAAGTTCATGAAAATAAAGCTGTTTGTTATAAATGAATCAGGAGGATGGGTTAAGAAGTCTCAACCTGAGGAAGAAAAAGCTGCCCAGTAGTCTGTTGTTACATCTAGATAATTACCTTTTTTCCTTTACAAAGTGCTTTTCCCTTTCACACTCTCCCTCTCTATTCCTCTTCGGTAGAGAGAAGAGAGACAGTGTGAAGAATGCATAATGGCATTTATGTTGTCCGTTAATGTCAGATGAGCCACTTTTCTAGTTTCTAGTTCTAGTCTATTTTCTATGAAAATATATGCATGTATATTTGGAGCAGTGCATTGCTCCACATGACTCCAATTTGTTGCAAAGAAATGGGAAGAATAAACTGAAAGGAGTAAGTCTTGTTTTTGTGTAATTTGTGTATCTTTTATCTTTTGTATTCTCAGCCTCCACTGACTTTTCTCACCTCATCTGACTAAGGTTGAATTACGTGAATTGAAACGTCCTTAAACATAGTAGTCTTCAATCAGTTTGCAGGGTCGGGGACAAGAAGATGGAGGAAAGACAGACAAGGAAGCAAGAAATCGGAAGGACCTTAGGTCAGTCCACTGAATGAGTTGTTCCCCAAGGCAAGTGCACTTCAAAATGATTAACATCAAAATGTTAAACGAAGGGCATTGCATGGTGCTGTGTCTATGGTCTAGTATTACAGTGACAGAGGTGGACATGGCAGAGACAGAAAAAACACAAAAGTCAAGCTAAAGAAACTCTCTGTAAAATAGAAGATAGAAAGAAAAATACAAAAAGGCTTTAGTAGTCAGAATCCCAAAACAAACAAACAAAAAAGAAACAATTTTACTGTAAATCTCAGAGTAGAACTTAACACATAAATTCTGATAGAGGTCTCCTTCCAGACCACACTAAAAAAATTCAACAGAAGAGAGGGGACTATGACTGTGGGTGTCATGACCTGGTGGCTACATAACTGCACATGTTATGTTATACACTATGTCAATAGACTTTTCATTGGGATTATGTCACACACTTGAAACTGTAGTCTTAGCTCTAGGGAGGTATTTATGTGAATAAGTAATTACTGGCCTTACTTTTAGTAGAAGATGCCCTGTCAACACTTTCACAAACGTTTATTCAATAATGCTATATTGGGAAATGCCTTTAGGACAGCTGGGATATTTTTTTTAATCTTGCATTGCTGTGATTGACCAGGAAAAAGTTGGCAGTAACCGTATCCAGCTCTCTTAACACAGCCGCCCTTAGTGTAGATTGTCCGACATTGTTCAGTATAACATGAACAGAGTTAGTCAGACCTAACCAGCCATGACAACCTAGTGTCAGACACTACTGTGACTGACATGGCGTCAGGTGGAGCTTTTTTTTTCTAAAAAGTCTTTAAACCTCTAGATATTTCCAAATGGTGTCAATATGTTATTTTAAAAGACCCTTCTGGTCTTTAATACCTGGTAGTCATCACTGTATGACATACAACTGGTTAGTCTGGTTAGTGAGAACCAACTAGACATGCAAATTGGCAACAAACTGTGGCCATAGTGCAAAGTAAGGCACAGACAGACTTTTGCCTCTGCATTCAGGAAACGCTGCATAAGATATTATATTTTTAAAACAACTGTTTTATCTGAGTAAGTGTAATGCTGCCTGTACATAGACTCAGGCAGGCACGACAAACTAATCTGGCCTCCTGCCATTCCAGCAGACTGGTTGCTTGATTGTGTCTTCCTGGTTTTCTGCAAAGCTCAAGTCAAGTCAAGTCAAATTAAATTTTTATTCCCCTTAATCACAAATCATAATTTCGACAATGTTTGTCAGCAGACCCTACTTTATTAAAAGTAAAACAAACCCAACAGACCAAACTTGATTAAATCCAACTAATAGGTCTGGTCAGAAGATTTCAAACCCTAAGAGTCTAGAACACCAATTCTTATCTTCTACACAAAATGTAGTCTGCAGTTGCTCTATAGGCCATTCCACAAAACCAACCTAGAGCCAATGTTGTCAGACCAAGTGAGGCCGTTTTGATTTTCATATCAATGAGCAATTTTTATTCATTTACCGGTGTGAATAAAATTCTACATGCAAAACTACCTTCATATACAATGTCAAAGTAAATGGGCCAGTGTTGCTCTGTAAATAGGCAAAGGCAGTGTAAAGAACAGACTTTACTGCAGTGACATTGGGCAATCTCAAAAAGAGACTGGGTCAGCTAAAACTGAGTATCTTTCAAAGTCCTGATGTTTTTTCTACTGTAGCTAAGCAAGAAAACACTGTTTGATTGAACACAGGAGGGAGTTTTGTACTAAAAATATTGTTATTTTTGAAAAAAATCATCTTAATTGGCTTTATTTAGACTGCTGAAGGCTCATGTTGACCTTGGTAAAATTTAAGAGCACAGTTGTATACAGAACAAGGACGATGGATATTATCCCACATCATTTACATTTGAATCACCCTACCAAAGGTTTCCTTCACTGCATACATTGAGATGGAAGCAAGAATAACAAAAAACAAAAACTTACAGTGTTTCAGTGGTGACATGGAAAAGAAACAACGGGACATTATTCAAAGATACTTCTGAACTATGTGAACCTGTCTTTTAAAATCATAACATTTCTAAATTTCTGTTCCTCACTTCTAGCTATGGCTTTGGGTTAGGTATGCTAATATGCAGTTGAAATTATGCAGACAGAATGACGGAAGTAAAATATTGTGGCTTCACTACAAAGTACAGATAGTCTCTGTGCCTTTGTGAAGCAGAGCCATCCACCAGGCCTCTTTCCAAACCAGACCTGTTGGTTCCACATGTAAAATGCAACACAGAGGCTGGCAGAGGCTTCAAAGTAATACTCTTGTTTTCTATGGCAATTATGCTAATATGTAAAAGTATTGTAAAAATTATTTTGACAGTCCCTTTATTGATGCTAAATTGCTCCACAGAGTGCTGTTAAACTAGTTTGCTGCAGGACAAAGAGAAAATAGGGGCTATACACCTGAAAAGGACATAATTTCCAAATTACAAATATGCCAACCTGAGGGAGAGAGCTGAAAGAGAGAATCAAAGAGGAAAAATCCGAGCAGAGGAAGAGAGAGGGAGGAAACTAAAGAGTGATGGCCCTTTTAGCCTTGGGCAGCCTGCGACTGTAAAAGCTGTGATTTATTCTGCCATCATTTCAGTAGATATATGATCTGAGTCTCAGCCTAGCCTGTCACACCACATACATATTGAGTGGCCCACAAGAAAAGGGAGGGCTTGATTTATTATACAGCTATTTATTTCACTGGGTGGGCATGGAAGAGAGAAAAACACATAAAAAAAGCCCCTGATAAAAATTTTAAGTCTTTCTGTTACATCAGATCAGAACTGGAGCAGCTGTAGCTCATGCAGTAGAGCAGGTTGTCTACTTATCAGAAGGTCATTGTTTCGATCCTCGACTTCCCCATCCTGCATGTTGAAATGTCCTTGGGCAAAGTAGTGAATCCCACATTGCTCCTGATTGCCGTTCCCATAGTTTGTAAATACCTGTGTTCTGATGAGCAGGTTTACACTTTGTGGAGATTCCACATGCCATTACTGTGTAAATGGGTGTAGCTGACTTGTGTTTAAAAGCGCTTTTGGTGTAGTAGTTACATTAATTGTAGAATAACTGGGTAGTTATATATTACCAAAAACATTTACCAAGAACTCTTTGTAAAACCTCCCCTTATATCTTTAGAGGAAGGGCAGAGCACAACCGGACAATTTTTATTTTTTGGCCAAATAATACCCAAGAATACTTGCAGGAATGACAACAGGTGCAAACAGTGTGGATGTCTCAGTTTTTAGATAAGGGTTTGCATGTTTTACTAGTTTCTGCCATGGAGAGATTTGCTGGAAAGCAGAATGACTGCAGGGCAGGTATTGTGCAACTTCTTCTTGTGACTGGTTCAAAATCAGCCCTTTGCTCATTCAAGTGTTCCAAAATTACATCACTGGATAGGTTTATATGTTTGTGTTATTTTTTCTTTTGTCATGCCACTAATGTGACACATGGTAAAAAAATGCATTCTCTACACATTTTGCATGACTCCTTGCCACAATAACAACTGCCATTTGTGTGCAACACTGAGCAGATTAACACCTTCCTTTCAAACGTGCTATATACAGACACAATCAAAGTCACTGAAATTGCTTTCAGGCTTGATCAATCAAATGCTTGTGCCAAAGTAATGTTCTTGCCTTTATTCTTCACTGTATTTTGCACACTCAGGTAAAAATGCCCCATGTTGCATATTGATTGAGGCAAAGGTGCTAAATCGACAGTGTGTGCTTTTTTGCTAATTTGAAAGATGCAATCCTTAGTGTTCACCCTTAGTAGATTCGAGTTTGTAAATTTGTATGTGGGTGGTCTCAAGTTTGCACCTGTTTTTACACTCACAAACCTTTGATAAATCAGGCTCTTAAGTTTTTGTTGGACTACAACATAGTAATACAATTGTGATGAAGTGGCTGGATCAGTTAATTGCAAAATACTCACACAGAAAGAAAAACAGGCCATTTCTTCCCCAGCAGACTCTCATTAGCTATTCTAGGCTATGAAAAAGACAAGAAAGCTCCTGATAAGTGAAAAGAGAGGTGAGTCATTAACTAAGTATTCTGCACCCATCTTAGAGTCATTCCTGTGCGAATAGATGAATCCATGAAAACTATGAACCTTCTGAGTGAGTTGAGGTCTTTCTTTGTTTCTTCTCATTTTTTGACCGACAAAGCTGTTGACTAAACCTGCTGCTTTTGCTGTATATTTTGAGGGTTTGGATCAGTCAGATCACAATCAGCTACATTATTTCATAGGTCAAAAAAGACAGGGTTTGCTGAAATGATCAGGGCTGCATATACCTACTTTAAAGAAGTAAAAATGAATGAAACAGTGATTTATTTTTGAGAATAAAAAGAGTTGGTGGTATTATTTTTTTAATTTCATTATTGTTTTAGTCTTCACTACAGGCAGCTTAATTGTATTGCTGTCACATCAAATCCACACCATATAGAATTTTTCTCAGGTCTGGCTTGCAAAAGCAAGGGCTCCAGCAAGGGCCTTACTTTTACTGACAATATAGTAGACTTATCCCAAAGCACACCCTGATCAACCCAAATTACATAAAACATCTGTGAGGAACTGTCCAATATACAACTGTATTTTGTTTGTCAATTTGAAGCTTTTCAACCTTTTTCTTTTTCCTATTCAAAGTTGTGACATACACGTATTCTCTTCAACTGTGCCAAGAATTGGGGAAAAAAAACAAACCAAAAATACCAAACTTGCCATATCATCTAATCAGTTTCACATTCAAAGATCTTTTCTAAAAAGCAGCCAATTGTTTACTAAATCTTTTAAGTCAAGACCAGGGGTCCGTTTCACAAAGCAGGTTTAGTGAAAACTCAGAGTTTGTTAACCCTGAAATGAGGGAAACTCTGAGT